>BMAV01012716.1:0-12500 GCA_019973955.1 Trichonephila inaurata madagascariensis
ATTTATCTAGGGCATAAGGGAGCTCACCCGACGTCCATGATATCCTTCAGCCTCATGTGTTTCCATTCATGGCAAGGCTCCCAGGAGCACTTTTTCAGCAAGACAATGCTCCACCACACACAACAAGGATATCACAAGACTGCCCCCGTCACATTACCAAGCTTTCCTCGCCTGCTCGATTCCCAGAATTGTCACCAAACGAGCATATTTGGGTTCATTTGAACGGTATGTTAGACAGCCGGCGAGTTTGGCCAAGCTAGAGATGCGTTTACATCAACTGTAGAACGAGATGTCTCAGGACATCATACGGAATTCGTATGCCTCAATTGCTGCTCGTATCGCATCGTGTGTTCGCGATAGAGAGGGTTCAACAAGTACTGAAATTTCCTTTCATTTGTACAGAAAATGATTTTCTTTGATTTTGAAATCACTTACTTATATTAAAGTAATACTTACATATCTGAAATTTCGTCTCACTTTGGCGACTTTTTCTTACTGCGCAAAGTTTTATGCCAATGAGTGTATTTGCACCTTGAATGTTTTTATAAAGAATATATATCGCACTGCAATTGTGTTTTAAATTTATAAAGTAAATTTGTTATAATATTCATATGATGAACGTCAACAGATACTATAAACTATACATTCGTAAGAAAATACGCAATGCACAGTAATGTAACTTCTCCAGATTTTAATCGTTCTTTACAATTACTTTAACTTGCATTAGCATTGCATAAGGAAATTATAATTTCAAAATTGGGCGAGTGCGATTAATCTCCCCTCCTTAAGGTGACTGCCTACATTCGGACCCAATTTTTATATAAAATCAAATTTTTGAAACAAATTGAAAGTTTTTAGGAAGAAAAAAAAATAAATATATGTAAATACATAAAAAATTATAAATAAATTTTGTACTTTTATAGAAAACTTGGTTGTTTTCAAGGAAATTTTACCAAATTTTTACTAAAACGGGAAACACTGTATAAAATTTCTATACAATTATCATAATTTTCTTTATACACAACATACATATAATGGTGCTCTTCAAAATGAACCAAAATCTAAGAGAAATATTAAAATACAAAAAATTACAGACAATTATACATAATAATATGAATATTTTGATATTTTTTAAGTTTTTCTTTATAAAAACTACCCTAAAGGAAATAATATTTAACCTACTACAAAACGTATGGTCCACTGTAGGAAAAATAGTATAATAAACATTCCCGCAAAATTTCTAAACGTTATCTGGTTTGGCTTTCAAGATATCATGTATCTGGTAAAGTGTTTTTTTCGAAAACATAATTTTGAGAAAAGCTTATTTAAAGTTTTGTCTTACTGCACTTTTTCATAGAGAGAGAGTGATGTTTTTTTAAAATCACTATAACTTTGTTTCTATTTCGCAAAATTGAAAATGAAAAACTTTTTTGGAAAGAAGAATTTTGAATCTATAAGATTTTGAAATGAACAAAATGTCTTATGTAGATGAAAAATGACATTTTTAAGAAGGCAGTCACCTTAAAAGAGAGAATTTGAAAATTAAAATACAGAGAAGTAACTTCAGAAAAACTAGATGTTCTTTATATAATTTTCAGTTCTTTTAAAAATAAATGTACTACTTAAAAAGATGGAACATAACTTTAAATTAAAATTCAAGTTCGTAAATAGAATTTAAGAATTTTTAACAGAAATATGTTTTTCAATGTAGAAAAAATTTATAACTTACAGTATTTGGAAATAATCACTGAAGGAAATGAAACAGAAACATAATTCTAAGCAATCTTAATTATAGGAGAGAAAAAAATACAGAAGAAATATTTCTTTAAAAGTACAGACATATTTTTGTCTCTTAAACACTAACATCCAGGTTTATATATAGTATGTAACCGCACATAGATAAATTTATAATTACACTGGTATTCCTTGGTAAATGTTTGAAAAAGGCGTTCTGGTTAAATTATATCTCTACACAAATACTTATATTTAAATTTACAGCAACTGTTCGAAATTGTATTGTTTATTCTATGTTTTTTCGAAAAAATGTTTTTAAACTAGCATTTGCATAATGTTCAAAATGATCAAGCTGTAAGCAAATAGGCTACAGAAGCTTCGAAATTATTCATGAACAGAGTTCTAGCTGTGTAATAATTTATAAGTCTATAGGGGAAGAAAATAGGAAATTAATTTATGTTAAGAATTTTTACAAAACAAATCTTGAAAAAAAGTTTTGAAAAACCAATTTCACAATTGGAAAGATTAATTTTAATAAATCGCTAATTAATATTATGAAGGAAGAATTGAAAATGAAATAACACAACATATATTATACCCAAGTGTAAATGTACTATTCGGGTTCTTCACTAATCCCCCCTGAGGATAATATACTTAAACTCTGATTTTAGTTTAAAACCGCTTTCCATAGAGATGACTTGATTTTTTTGCAAATGTAGTTACCCCGTTAAGTGCCTGTTGTTGAGTATGTGAGGTTAATGATTTGTTATTGATCGTTAAGTGTGAAATCTTAGTGTGAGAAAAGTGAAGAGCGAATGGGTGGTCGCGCATCTTGAGATTAATAGTCGATGGGGAATCCACAAGATATTGCGGTAAGAACCCTTTTGGGGCTGAACGAGCTATCGGGCTTCGAGAAGGAACATAACAAGGAGCTTCAAGTCCTGACAAGTGAATTTCATTAACCATGAAGCGATACTTAACATGTGGCCGCCGAATGGACGATGACCTACTGGGAATGCAAAATAATAAGTCTAACAAGGACCTACCGGACGGCAAGACTAATGACAGCCGCTGCAGTAATTTTAGCTTCATTAGTGTATACTAATTATATTGCAGTTAAAAAGATTGTAATTGGACATCTGTTCTGGACGTAGGAGGCCGCTCACGTGGTCGCCCTTGATCACCCGGCATTCTGCCCACCGTCTCGAGGGTGATTTTAACCGGTCTTTGGCGGGTGGATGGCAGCGTTTCTCAAACTGTGAGGCACGCCCCATTGGGGTGACAACTCTACGAGGGGGGCCCGAGCATATTAAAAAGTCGAAAACAGAAGATTATTTAAAAAATTATTATAATTTACTGAAAGAAAACAAAAAAAAATACATTCTTTACATTAAAAATAAAATACACATTTACACTGATACCTTACACCCTTTTAAATGTATCAGTGCTACAAATGTATTTCATAAGTAATTTAACAATACTAAGTTAAGAAGAAGTTTAATAATTAACATTGACCCCATTTGTTTGTCATACATAAAATTATATACAATTAGTAACACTTTTCTTGATAATTTGTACGGTTTATAATAAATCCCTTAACTGAGAAATAAAAGTTATGCTGTTAGCTTCCCAAAGCAGATCGTTTTCCACCTAGGCACGTATAAGATATATTGGGAAAGGGGGGGAGAGTAAAGAAGGAAATAATCTGATATAAGAGTAAATCCTTCGCAAACCTTGTCACAAGGTCCTTTTATTGCATTCCAAACTTTTAATAATTTTAGGATTAACAGTGCACAGAAAAGATCGTACTTCGGAAAGACGTCAGGGGAAATTAACGCTTTGGCTGAGGGAGACGTTTATATACGAGGGTGGCACTTAAGAGGTTAAAGTCGTATCGTAGTTTTAGTATCAAAGTATAGTATTATAGAATTCAATGCATTGTTATTGTATGAGGGGGGCGCGATGAAAATTATGATTGAATATTGGGTCGCGAATATTGAAACTTTGAGAAGCACTGGTCTAAGGAATCATCTTCCCTACTTTTACCTAAAACAGGATGGATGTTCGTTTGGAAGACACCTGGAGAAGCAAACGATAGTGATTGTCTCATTTCAACTCTCAGGCATGGATGTGAATATGTCATAATATGGGCAGGCATGTCGTGTTTTTCAGCAGGATCATTCGTAACCGTGAAAAGAAAGATCACTGAGGAGAAGTATAGATAAAATGTAGCTGCCAGGTTGATCTTATAATTCAAACTTTGTTTATTGTTAAAGATGGAATTATCCGGGAGGATAATGCACCGATCCATTCAGCGGGACTAATTCAATCATAGTTTGATGTAAAGCAGGATTAAGTTGAATATCTACCTAGACCTGCACAAAGTTACCCAAACTCAGTAAAATAGAATACTACGGTATATTTTAGAAGACTAAATATCCTCCACCAGCACTTATTCCAGAACTTTCCCAATATCTCCATGAGGGGAATGGCACATTATTCTTTTAAACACTATTCAGGTTTTGTATGAATCTATTCCCTAGCGATTCCAAGCTGTGTCACATGCCGAAGGCTGTCCAAGACTCCAAGACCATACAAAGAAGTAGTTTTTTTTTTAAAAAAAATCTAAGTTCTTTCCATTATTTTAATAACCACTTGTATAAATATGAAATACAATATATGAAAAACGAAAGATAGAGAGAGTATCTCATAGCCAATCAAAAGCCAGGCTCTGAGCCACTCAAGGATGAACTTTTTCCACTTCTCACCACCATTCTGCTCACAACTCCAGGCACCAGTTAACCACGCCTTCTTTCCTCGTTCTTTCAACCAATCGGATTGTTCCCTCTCAGCAAGGACGCTACTACCACAGGCACCATTAATATGCTACGATATGGGATAAGGGCTCGCTCTGCGAGCCGTATGCCCAGTGACAACAGCGACAGAGAGAATCTCATTTCTTACAAAAAAAATTAATCTAGGTACTTAAGTTATTTAATGAACTGCTATTTAAATTATTTATTTTATTATTTAGGATAGTTAATTAGTAAAGTGATTGATATATATATTAATTTTCTACACGCATCATATATTATCATTTTAATCTCAGGAGCCGTACTAACTTAATTGAAAATTAAATTAAAAATATTAAACATGCGTGACCTAAAATATATATGTGTGATTTCTCATTTGCAGATTTGTCTCTACATAATTAGTCTAGCTTTGTATTCTAAAATTACCCGACTAGGAATGAACACTGATCTAGAAATGCAGTGATTTTAATTTAATTGCAGAAATATTGATGTTACTAAGCTCCTGTGTATGTTTTATATCCGGAAAAGGGAGGTTTCCTGTGAAACTATATTATGAAAATTTATGAGTAATGCAGCTGAATTTTGGCTAAATATGAATTCAAATAAAAAAGTATTTCAGTTAGTACATTCTAAGGAAAATATATAAATCAAATCACGATATAATTTATATATAAAACTGTAATATCCATCCCATTTTTTATATATAATGAAACTATAAAAAGGTTAATGACCTATTTCAAATAATAGTGGTATGAAATTTTAAAATTATAATAACATTTTATGACATTAATATTTTTTTATTTACGGCTTTAAACTTTATTTGGTAGGCTATAATATAAATATAAATATATATATATATATATATATAATAATTTTATATACAAAAAGATATAAATCTAATTATAACTATTCAGAACAGAAGAAATATAATCTACAGTAGTAAAATAGCAAACTTTTGGCCTTAGTAACCAAGACGCGGGTTTTAAACGAGGTTTTTGGGCCCAAACCCAAACCTTCAAAACCCAATTTGCCTAACCCTGGGCCCGGGGAAAAAGGAAGAAACATTATATATATATATATCATTATTACCAAACACACAAAAAAATACACAAGTACTAATTAACAATATATAAGAATAAAATTTAATATATTACTCACTAGTTAAACGTTAAATTATTTGTAATAAAACAAGATGATAAAACTTACCTAGTTAACTTAACTAGTTTAACATATAATTAATGCTTCCTGCCAATTCAAAAGGAAGTAATTGAAGTACCGCATAAAAATAAAGTTAGTAAATTAAGATAAAATAAAAGTAAGTCTATAAATATATATTTAAAATTCTTATATGTTGATAGAAATTTTATTGGAAATAAAAAAAATTCCTAACACATAAACAGTGATACTAATATAAAATAAAATATTATTAATTTTACTAAACAAATAGCGACATTTTTTTGAGTATATAATAAATTTTAAAGATAAATTTGAAATATTATTAAATTTTGCCATTTTATAAAAAACCATTAGGAAAAAATAATTAAAAAAATTAATAGGAATCCTTTTTTCCCAATCAATGACTATAAGATTAACATTTAGAAAGGTATTAGATTTATCGCTGACTAATATATTATTATGATAAATATAGTTTAAAATAATATTTTATACTGATATATTCGAATTATAAGGCATTTTATAAGAACAAAAAATCAAAAGCATATGTTTTATCAGAAATATTGGGATTAGTTTATCCCCAAAATACAAAGGGGGACTAAATAATCATTATTAAATGGGTTATTGTAATTTTATGTAGGTTTAATAGTCAGGTTAAAATTGATGTTTTTAATTTTTTTAAAATTTTGAGATCCTTTTTTATATTAAAAAATTTTCCCCTTTTAAAGATATTTATATTCATAACATGTAAATATAAATTATTCAAAATAATGCTAGCAGGTATAACTTATGGCAAAACTTTAGTTTATTTATACAAGGAACCATTGAAATGAATGTAATTTTCTAATAATACTAAACCTATGAGAGTTTTAAAATATGTAGAAATTATTAGTAAGATTCTAATTACTGTGAATCTAAAATTACATTCGTATTATCATTGATATCAATGGAATTGAACGGATCCTCAAAATCAAAACTATAAACTGGATAAATATTTTTATTTTTGAAAAATAGTACAATCTTTACTATTTTTAACTATATCTTTATTATTTTGCTAGTTGATGAAGTTTTGTAGAATATCATGCAGCATTTTACTTGAAGTAGAAATGTATGTTTTAAAATCATTTGCGTGTTACAGTGCGGAATTTAAAAGGATTTTTAGGAATTTAGGTGTTAAAAATATATGAGGCAATTTAACCTTTGAAATGCAAATACTTTATTTTTATACATAACAATAATACGATTACTAAATTTTCAATGTGTCTAGTCCAATTTTTTAAAACATTCATTGTCAAAAAGTGTTATTTAGCATGCCATAATGAAAACTGATTACAAATTATACCATAATAACCCGGAACTTTCACAATGTAAACAATAAAAACAATTATACCAAAATGAGAATTGTCTTTATGTCAAAAATGTAATGAAATGATATTCAAAACGTCCTTCAAGTCTACCATGTTACAAGAAGTACTTTAATTATTTTTTTGAATGAGAATTTTGTTTTTCTAAATAAAAAAGGTATAAAATTTTTTTTATACATTTTTCATTCTTCGTTACATATTTTGAGATCTTTTTTTCAATGGGACTCTCATTATATTTTCAGAATAACATTTGTATTTTTAAGTAATGTACGTTATAGATAAAATAGCTGTATCATGATTGGTTGGTCATTCTATAGAATGCTAGGCAAAATATGTAATAATTTTAATGTCGTTGGGTGTCATTGGACAGGGTGCAAAAACGAGCCCAAATATATAGGGGAAAGGGGTTTTTAAAAGGGGTCCTTTGGGGAAGAAACACCGATTGGTCATTGAAAAGGGGAGAGGGGGGGTGGCCCAAGCACTTGGGGAAACAAAATTTTGAAGTGGAAAAGTCCATCCTTGAATGGTAGAGAGCTTGTCTTGTGATTGGTTGGGGGGGAGAGTGATCTGGCTCTGGGATTGGCTGCCCTGAAGTTAGTGAGAGAATATTTGAATGGGAAGATTGCCTGTGTGGTATCCCGAATAATTAAAGAAGTAAGAAAATGGAATTTTAAAAATTTAAAAATAATAATTTTAAAATTTAGAAGGTCATTTGCCAACAGGCAAATGTAGACATTTAAAGTTACGGATTGTAGGAGCAAGGAGAATTCTCCTTGGCCTTTTGTGTTGTCATGAGGTACATAATTTCCAGCTTTAGGATGTGATAATTATTAGTAAGTGGTAAGAATCAAAAAATTTAGTTGCGATTTTCTATAAAAATTTTTAAAAGTCGGAATTTTAAGAGCTTTGTATATATCTGAATTTCATGTACATATTTGCATTAGCAATCATACGAATAGTTTTATTTTTTGGGGAAAATTTTAAGCATTTTGATATTAGTATTAGCGGCATATCCCACACATGACAACCGTAACTCATAATTGGGCCCAAAACGGCTTGTAGAGAAGTACTTTATTTTTTTAGTAGTCATTGTGAATTCCTTCAAATTAAGGGGTATATTAATCTTTTGAGCATTCCGAATTTATTTCGAGCATATATAATGTGTTGTTTCCAAGTGAGTGTGTTATCCAGTAAAAGTCCTAGGTAAACTGTGTTTTGAGACCATTGTATGGTGTGGAGATGTGTTGGCGAATTTTGGGGTTTTTTTTCCTTTGTACGGGTACGAAAACTTTTGCCAACATTGTTTTATTTTCCATTTAAAAGTATGTTTCTAGTAGCTGAGGTGATTATTTAGACTTTAGGATATTTTGTGTTTTTTGTGTGTCGTAGCATGCAGGTATCATCTGCAAAAATATTGAGGTTCTGTGGATATGTTTAGTCATTTATATAAATATTGTTCCCAAAGGGGCCCGATATTCATTTATACGTTTGAAAGAGTATTTTTAACGGCACCTGATACGATCTGTTAGTGGGAAATTATGTGAATTGCGGAGAGAGGAAATTTAAAAATTTTTATTTTTAAATTTGCCACTGATCCAGACCGACGAACGCCTCTGATATCCAGAAAGACAGCTCCAGGGAAAATTTTCCCTTTAAAACCAGAAGTAATTTTAAAGTGAGCTAGAGTGGGGGGAAGTAAAGAGGAGTTTGAAAAAACCAAATTGATTTGTAATAAAATTTGTATCAGAAATGAAGGGTTTAATCCTGTTAAGTATGATGTGTTCTGCTTTTTTACTAAAGGAGGATAGAAGAGAAATTGGAGAAAACTAGTTGAAAAAAGATTATTTTTTCGGTTTTGGTTTGGGAAGATTATTTTTTTTTCCAGTTTTTGAAAATGTCTTAATTTTAGAATTTGTTTATTAAGTAGGGGGAGAATTGGGAAAGTTTTATGGAAATTTTTTAAAAATTTTTCATACTTCATTTTTGCCAAAACCTTTGAATTATATACAATCCCTAGAATTCTATAAAATACCGGTTTTAAAATTTTGCTGGTAATATATATATGTTACCAGCCTCTCTCTTTCTCTATACTGACAATGTTAAATTGACTGATTTGATGTACCTTTTCTCAAAATCTGTTATATGTACATCCTTGAAATTTCTCATACAATTAAAGTATACATCTCATTATACTAAAATGAGCTTTTAGCTAATTTTGAATTTTTTTTTTTTTATAAATTATGAAATATTTTATCAAACATTGAGAAATTTTTGACCAATTTTTCACTTAAGAAATTTGTAAAAATTAAATTTTTGTGTTTTTTACAAAAACATCGTTTCAGTATATATTAGACATCATTATAAATATTTCATAAAAAATTTACATACAAGAGAGCAGTAGTTTCTCAGCAAAGGTACATCGCACATTAAAATTCACATTTTGAAATAAATTTATTTTAATGTATAGAGTGAGACTTCTAATCAGCTCTAGGAAATAAAAAAATAAAAGGTTCAGCTTACAATAGAAGACACATGTTTTGGTTCATATCAGACGTTACACTTTTAAACAAAATCGAAGTTCTTTGTTTACATTTTTAGCCATTAAAAGGGGCGTGGTCCAGATTCAACTATTGTTTAAAAATAGGTTTTAAAGGCTTCTAAATACCCTAGAGGTTAAAGTAAGGTATTTGTTGAAAGGTTAAAATCTATACAATTTGAAAATGTAAAAATCTCAAACTGTCAAAAAAATAAGATTTTAGTTTTCCAACACACTCCTTAAAAAGTCTGTTGTATCGTGGAGGCGCTGCGATGTTGAATGACTCAAAGAACACAATAACGCTTCATGTGCGAAGAATCACAAATGATTACTAATGATTTGCCGTTGGAAACATTGCCCATTGACTTGAAATTTCGCATTTGAATGAGGATGATCACGTGAAGCACCTTTCCCTACATCGTCCTGGGCCAGATTAAGAAATTCTCCTTTTGAGCAATTTCGTCCTAATTTGTTCTTGTTTCTGCAAAACGAACTGTTTTTTTTATCTCCCTTATCTTTACTTAATGTGGCTCGATGACAAAGTGATCAGAAACTAGGTAGTACATGTTAATAATGTTTCTGTATTAACATGAAATTTAACACAATAAACGGCCACAATGGAATACAGAAACAATAATTATAAAATGTACCTTCGTTGGAGTTTGGATGAGATAAGAAATGAATTTCTTGTCCTACCCAAGATTTACGTGATAGGTTACACTCATGACTCATTTGCACAAGGGATTGCAATATCGGACCAAAAATTCAATACCGGTATTTGGTATTTTTCAGATCTTAATACCGGGATACCGGTTTTATTACCGGTAGTAGAAATTTCAGAAAAAGAAAGAAAACACAGGTGTTTCTTTTATTCATTTGCCAGTTTTATTAGAGAGTATAAATATCACAAAAATAATTAGTAACTTATAAATTAAAACACTATATAAAGAATCACAAAAAGCACAAGGAAATCTTATTTATTTAAATCACAAAAAAGTATAAATATCCCTATTTAGTCTGTGGTACTATTACACATTTTACAAACCGAAGTATTATCAAGTGATTTTTTTATGTTCCTTAAAGTTTTACTTATTCATTATTATGGATTATTATTTATGAGTATATTTATAATGGATCTAAAAATATTTTGAACAATAAAGTATGATATGCAAATACAATGTGATTTGCAAACTCACCAATTCAAAAAATATCAAAATATTACGCACTTTCCTCACAACAATAACCTTGTTTTCACAGATACGAATATCAGACTACGAATCCTGCGCGTATGCATTATCGCTCTGAGCTATAATAGGGTAATTTTAGTCAGCCTCCTTGGATGATTCAGATATTTTATCCATTGTATGATGCAGCTTTCTAATCATCTAATAATTATTATTTTTTTATATTGGCGATCCCTCAACAAATAGTAGAGAAAATTAAAAAAATCAGATAAATAACGAAAAACCGCTATTTAAACTTATAAATACCGGTATTACAAAATTGTACAAATGCCTCAAAATACCGGTATTCAGTATAAAGGTATTGCAATCTCTTATTTGCACTAATAAAGTCAAATAACGCTCTGTACTTTCTCCTGATGACAAAAGACAGTAACAGGACAAAACGTTTTTTTCTGATACGGTCAAAAAGGATGTCATTTGAAAAAGAAAGAAAAATCCAATGTTTTTTTTCTAAAACAAATATTTTTTTTTCAGCTGCTGTAATAATTCATTAATTTGGAATCTATTATTCGTTAAATAGGAGGGGGGCGAGTGTCTCTATTTCGATTGGATAAATAGAAAGTTCTTTAAATTATAAACTTATTTAAACAAGAATTCGTTAAATCGTAGTCCAACTGTAAAATGAAAGTTTTACTGATTGTCTGATTATAAATTTATGTTTATACGTATGTTAAAATTTATGTTTATACGTATGTTAAAATTTCAAAAGTATATATTGTGTCACATCCTACTTTTAAAAAATCTTATTTTACTTGTTGAATGTTAAATTCCATTTTTTATTGTTCAAGTTTCTTTGATTTGTGAAAAAAAATATTACATTTCTAAAGATTATTAAATATTCTTTTCTAAAAATGTAATAAAATATAATTATTACTTACAAGTATTGTATGTAAAATCTAATTATTTTCTATTGTGCATGTTAAAAAATGGAGTATTCAAAACGTTATATTCAAAATTATGTATATTCAAAAGGTTATTGAATTAATTTCGAAATAATTTTCAAATCTTGAACATTTAGGAAGAATTCAATTTTTGATTTTTTTTCTTATAAATAGTTCACAGATATTTTCCCTGTCAAACACAAATAAAAATCTGCAGAAAAGTTAAATTACTTTTTGAAAAAAATATACCATGCATATTTAAAATTTTAAATGTTACGATTATTTTTAATTGCAATTTTTTTTCTAGATGAGCATGTATTTAAAAGCCACTTTTACTGTAATCCACCTAAATGTTACCTCTCATTAGACGCATGCATGTGTCCAGCGAAGGATAAATAAAATCGACGCAATGACAATAGCTTTTAAATAAAGGAAAAAAAGAATAATTGTTATCCTTTTAATGAAGGAGAATAAGCGGCTTCGTTATTCAATGTATTATTTTGGGTTTTGAACATCGATTATTTAAAATCTTTTAATTTGTTAATTACTTTGTATTGAATCTTTTTACTGAATAATTAGTAGCTCCAATTCAAAACTTGTGTTCCATCGCAACCTGGTTTCTTTTTCTCCGAACTACTGAGTTACTCTAGATTAAATACTTATATTATTATTGCGGAACACATTGGTTTCAATAACTATTTTTACTATTTTTGAGTAACAGATGTCATACCTGTGACGGGCTCACGCGACTTTCC
>BMAV01012716.1:15000-85371 GCA_019973955.1 Trichonephila inaurata madagascariensis
AAGACTATATATATACTTACTGCTTATTTTAATTTTGCACATATTCCTAACACCAGCGAGTCTGATACGAAAGGCCTAGACCCAGAAGAGAATCCATTCCCTCCATTTCATTCATATAATTGTTAAGCTTAGCTTAGCCCAGTGTTTCCCAAACTGTGGGGCGCGCCCCCTAGGGGAGCGTGATAACCCTACAAGGGGGGCGCGAGTATATCAATAAGTCGAAAACAAATAATTATTTAAAAAAAAAATTTAATTTACCCAAAGTAAGCGTAACAAAATACATTGACAAAATAAAAAAAAAATAAAATGCACATTTACATTGATGTAATACACTTAAAAATGTATCAGTATTACACAATATGTTTCATAATTAATTTAATAGTACTAAGTTAAGAGCAAGTTTAATAATTATAAGTTTAATATTTAATGCCATAAAATTATATATAAAGTTTAATACTTATATTGATAATTTGTACGGTTTATAATATAAGCCATATTGCAGCTTTAGAGTTAAAGTACATTATTGTTACTTTCAATGCATTATTATTTTATAAGGGGGAACGATGATAATTATGACTGTGTGGTAAAATTGGGTCGCGAACACTGAAAGTTTGAGAAGCACTGGCTTAGCCAGCTCATTTTACCCTCAATTTACTGATTACAGAAATCAGTTGCCCACAAACTCTTCCAGTATAACTTATTTTTCAGTGGCTTTAAAATAAGCATAACATATAGTCTTTCGTGTATATTAATTTATTTACTTGCACAGTAGATAAAAAAATAGATGACATATTTACAGAAGATTTATAAATTTTTTGTAACTTATCCAGACTTTGCAACTCAGTAAATCATTCGATTTTAAAGTTGTTAATTTTTCAAAAAGTCTGATAATACGTAAACGACAAATTCTCAATTGCAAATGAACTTATCTTTCAGCAAGGTGTAAACACTTAATCTGTTAATTCAAATTTGGGGCTAAATTTCAGTTATACTTCCTTATACAGTAAACAACGTTGAACGAGAGAATTCTCGAAAAACTGCTCGGTCACAAAAAATAGTGCATTGGTCTCGACAAACTGCTGTATATTTTCATGTATTTGTTTTCTCTTAACACGCAAAGATATCCCTTCTGAGAATGAACAAAATACAGAAAACACAGCTGCATTTGTGAGATTTAAGATGTATGTTTTAGAAAGTTTCTGTATTATTGGACAGTATTATTGTTACTATTATTATTACTGTATGGTTATCATCGTAAGAATTCGTTGCAGTATATGATGATAATGTGTGTACAGCCCCAATTATAGCAGACAAAAACATTTTGGAGTTTTTCAAGCTCAAAAAATATCATTGATGCAGCTTCTGAATACGAAAATGAAATGAATAAGGCAGCTCTTGTTTTCCACGTCATCCGAAATAAGAAGCATCCAGAAAAGCATGCACATTTATTTAGACGCAAGTTTCAAAGGTAAAAAGAATAAAAAAAAATGACAACATTGGACAATTTATGTACAAATCGATACTAGAAAAGATAATGCAAAAAAAATATCAGATTATTTTTCAAAAATGTAATAAATGTTTTTTTTAAACTTGAAAAAATTTGTATTAAATTTCATTAAGTTCTTGCAAATGTAATTTTCTCGAAATGAATAATAATGGATGACATCAAACGCATTTTTGACACTTTAATATTAAAAACGAGAATGCAATATATATATATATATATATATATTACTTTACAAAAGTTCAATAATTCCTTGTTTTTAAAAAAAAATTCAAATTTTTGAAACTAAATATCATTATATTTTTGTAAATGTTTTTATTTCATTGATTTTTATGAAATACATGCATATATGCATACATATATATATAAATTAAAGGTACTCTAATAAACTTAATTTTTTTGAAAGCATTTTTTCTTTTCTTATCTTGTAATATTTTTAACATGAAAAAATGTTTCAGTCCCCTGAATTTCTGTTAAACTATTTTCATTGTGCTATAATATCCATTTCTCATAAAAGACTGAACATTTATTTATGAGTTAATGGAGCAAACGTTTTTAAAATGTTTCATCTTAAGACTCATTTTATGTACATTGTTGAAATGTTCTGTGGGTTTTAAGAATATCAGAAACGTAAGCGGAGTCATCTTTGATATTCTACAAAATGAATTGGAGATAAATATTCCATAATATATGTTTCCCTCTGTACAAAATGGAATTCCAGCTGAGTTTAAATGTGAACGCATGAGATCTGAAGATAAAACAATAAAAGAAAAAGTTTTTAATTAGTTTGTTGGCATCGGTTTTCTGTAAAAGGATTTCCTCTCACTCGAGGACTCTCAAGACGCCAAATTGTTCTCCAGCAATTATCCGAATTTGTTCCACGGTAACAAAGAATATTCCAGACAATTGAAGAGTATCTGCGGAAATGGCGGCAGAATTTACACATTTCAATTAATCGCTACTGTGAAGCTACATGTTTTATAATGAATTGTTCCGAGGTTCTTCTTTGTTCCGGATGTAATTGTGTGTTCGATTTTTCGAAAGACTTGGTTAATGTACAAGCGTGACCTCTTATATGGTTCTTTTTTGTATTATATCTTATAATTCTTGAGAAAAATCCTCCCAATGTGCCTTATATAACAATAGGGAGAATGTTTAATTATGTAATTGTTATTTTACCAATTATACCTAAAGGGATGTCTGTGATAAAAAAATATGCTTCTTGTGTGTGTGTGTTTCAAAAAATAAGTTTTTAATACATTTATGAAAAACATTTGAGTCTCGTGCTTATTACACTCTAGTGTTTTTCTAAAATAACTCATAAATTATTTTCACGTATACCAATGCTTCTCAAACTTTCGATATTCGCAACACATATTTCAATCAAGATTTTCATCACAATAATACAATAACGATGTATTGAATGTAGTAATAATGTTTTATATAATACTTGGACGCTAAAGCTACAATACGATCTTAATTATAAACCGTACAAATTATCAGGATACGTAAGTATTAAAGTTTGTATACAATTTTGTGTCTCGTGATCACCTAATGACTATTAAACTTGTTCTTAACTTAGTACCAAATATAATGTGGCGTACTGATACATTTATAAGTGTAGTAGTGTCATATGGTTTACCAAAGTAATTTTTTTTATTACGTCAGAATATATTTTGTTTCGATTTCTTCTAGTAAATTGATTATATTTCAAATAATCTTTTATTTTCGATTTTTCCATTTCCTCGCTTCCACATTGTAGTGTTATTGATTGAGGAACACTGACGTATACTCAACAATATTTACAAAAAAGTGTGGACTGTATTAATTTACCATCTGGCTGCTTATAAGTATAAACTGCGTAATCAAAAAAGTGACGCTGTTATAGTCTAACATATATTTTTTATTGGAATTTCATTCTTTGAATTGAAAATAAATTTATGAGATAAAAATCAATCATTCAATTTGAATCAAATTTGAAAATTGTCACAAATTAAGATAGAAAATTTGATTAATTTAGATTACAAACCATGTGTGGAATATTTTAAATATTTATCATGTTATAGTTAGATATCCACTGAATCAATATTTCATATTTATTTAACATATTATTTATAATTTAGGAATGCTAATCAGTCTCAATACATATTTAAGATTATGACTTCAGAATTCCTTACTGAATTTTAATGTGATTATTTAGTTTAATTAAAAATCAAAATTTGTTTTTTTAAGTCTGTATTTTTTTGTAACTTGTCTGTTAAGAATACGTAATCCGATAAGTTTGCTTATAAGACATAGCATCTGTTTATAAAGCAAAATATTGAGCTATAAATTAAATACTTATGTTAATCTATCTCTCTGTAGGTGAAAAGCGTCTCACTTATCACATATATATACAAACGTAAAATTCGGTAAACATGTTTCTTTAGGTATGTAGAGATTCCGTTAAGAATGGGGTTTTGCTAAAATTGATTGGAAAGAATTTTTAGAGATTAAGAGATCATTTTGGAAAAACTGTTTTTGAGCTATTAGAACGACAGACATGAAATTTGGTATGCATGTTTATTTTGTTGAGTAGCTATGCGTTAAAACGGGTTTTCGAAATTAACCTTTGATGACAGTTGCCAATAGAAGAAGCAATAAGTATAAATAAAATCTCGCCTTGGATCTATCAGTCGCACAGGCCTAAAACTGATAAGCATATTTCTATGTTGTGTAGATATCTGCTAAAAACTGGTTTTACTGAAATTTATTTTTTAACATTTATTTAAAAGCTTATTAAACTAAACAATAATTGATATTACTTAATATTTGAATCATTTTACAAATACATATAAGTAGTAATATAAAGAGTAATGGTATGCATGTAGTAATATATGAAAAATAGTAAAGAGTAGTATAATTTGATTTTAATACAATTTATTATTCAAGTGTTCAAAACATTTACCTATAATTCAAGGGTTTCTACGGGAAAATATAAGCACTTGTTAAAAAGGCTCTGTGGAATGACCGATTGAGAATATATTTTTCATGTATATAAATGCAGATTTTTCAGATGCGATTAATCAATAAAATATTTGAAAGATAGTTTCCATTGACGTTAAAAAATTCATTAATATATAAAAAGGCTTCATATTAAACTTTTGGCTTTCTGTTGTAAAGAAAATGCACTTCTAAGAGTTTTCTCCTTTAATTTAAAAATTTCATCTGATATAATGTTATTCTAATTTCTATTATTATTCTTCAGTGGATGTTTCTTTCATGGTCGTTTCCCAAAATTGTTTATGCAAACGAGAAAAGAGAAAAGTAAAAAAAAATTTCTAGTTTATTTTAGATTATTTTTCTCTGTGACAATTCCTTTCGAAGATTAATAATTTCATTTCCAAATACAGGAATTGAAATTAAAATCAAAGAATAATTTCAGTTTTCATTCTTGTTGAAAATTGAAATTTTATTCTACTAACGCTAAGTTATAGTCACTAACATTTCTAGTTTACTTGCCACATGTAGTAAGCAGTGGTTTTACCTAAGTCAGCATTTCGCAAACTGTGGGGTGTGTCTCTCTAGGAGGTGTGATAACCTTACGTGGGGTGGCGATCATATAAAAAAAGTCGGAAAATAAAATATTATTTAAAAAAAATTAATAACTTCCTGAAAGAAAGCAAAACAAAATACATATTGAACTATGAAAAAGTAACATCCTATCCTATCCTTATCCTATTATAAAAAAGTAACTTAAAAATATTTATTACTTAAAAGTAACACATGCAAAGTGTAATAATTATGTTGATAATTAGTTCGTTTTATAAATAAGGTTGTACTGAAGTTTTAGCATATAAGTGCACTATTATTGAATTCAATATATTGGTTATTATATTGGGAAAGGGTGGGTGAGATGAAAATTATGATTGAAAATTAGGTCGCTAATATTGAAAATTCCGAAAAAAGTGGGTTATATTTAAACCCGAAAGAAAGATTTTTCTATTTAACCTGTTAATGTAAAATTTTCTACCATGGGTAAAAATTTTCCGAAATTGATATAAAAAATAAAAGAAACGACTTTTGGTATGTTAAGAAACAGTTATATGCTTCAATATATTTCAGCTCTTACGATGGATAAAATTAAATTATTCCAAAAAATTGAAATCCGTAAAGGAAAATAAGAAGAAACGATGCATTTGTAACAGCGTAACGAATTCAGAAAGTAAACAAATCAGTCAATGGGTCTATTTGGACCAATGGATTGCAGACTCGCATTTCAGTAACCATCTATAATAATATGGTGGTAAGGTGAAGTTTTAAGCCAGTATTTTGCTATTAACGTAGGTTTCTTCATTCCAGGTTTCATAACCCGGTTCAGTTATGGGTGAATGCATCCGTTAATTGAGATTAACTCCTTTATTATCGCATTCATATTAATATCCTGTGAATTTTTTGATATAAAAAATAAAATATTTATTTCTTGTATTTAGTTCTGCATGTTTATCTACCTTTTCTATCCGTCTGGTAGGAACAACAATTTTTTGCCGCACTTAGAAACATCCGTCTGACAGACGGGTACGCAATTTTTTTTTAATATTTCCTTAAGGCAGCGTTTCTCAAACTGTGGGGAACCCCTCCCCCCTTGTAGGGCGTGATAATCCTACTAGGGGGCGCGAGCATATCGAGAACTCAAAAATAAAGGATTAAAAATTATTAATTTACAGAAAGGAACCTAAACAAAATGCGTTCTGATATAATAAAAATACACATTTGCAATGATATAATACTAATAAATGCATCGGTACCTCACAATGTATTTGATCATTAATTCATCCATACTAAGTTGGAAACAAGCTTAGGAATTATTATTAAGAGCTTATCTAATCCAAAATTATATTCAAAATCCAATACTTATTTCGTTAATTTGTACAGTTTAAAATAACAGTTGTTTGGGTTTAGGGTCAAAATATTTAATTCAATACACTTTTTTTTTTGAAATGGGGCGTCATGAAAAATTTTGATTGAAAAAGGGTCGCAAACATTAAAGTTTGAGAAACACTTTAGGGGTTTTTTTAAAATTTCTTATCGCTATTTAAAATTGAGATGAATTTTTAATATGTAAAATCTTTATAGGCACACCATATTAATATATTTTTATCACAAGAATTGTGACTAGTATTTTTATAAAAACTGATTAGAAATTAATTATATTTATAAAAAAAATTAAAACTAATAATACCAAAAATGAAAAAACTGTAGAAATATCCGTCTGATAGATAGTGATAGATTAGAAAAATTGCACATTTCGTGAGTTGAAAAAAATCGCCACGTACGACTACGTGATCCTCTTATTGGGTAGTGTTCAACTGAGGATGTCAAGGCAGCCCACTCCAAAAATCACATCACAGCGTTATTTACAGGCATCAAAGCAAATCATCCCCGTCTGAAAGACAGATGTTCTGGTCAGAGGGTTATACAAACATTTAAGGGGTTATACAAACATTATTCACTTAAAGGTATCCGACTACGTTCGGAGCCGTTACTTTAAATAAAGCGCATAAATGGATAATTTTTCATGATATTTAGTGTCACTTAGATTTGAATACATATATAAAATTGTTTTAAAGACATTTTGACAAAAAATTATTTAAATACAATATTTCAGCAAAAAAAATTAACTTAGAATAACCTTTCTTCAAAATGTTCTCCTTTTGTCAAAAATGCTTCTATTATAATAATATTATAATAATATTTTGCCTATATGTAGCTTAGACCTCTGTACAGAGCCTCAACTATGATTTTTGAAAGATTCGCATTATTTTTAGAGTTTCAACACGTTTAAATAATTATCGGCGTTTTTTTCTTAAAATTTCTCCCCTCTTGTGTCGTAAAACATGAATCAGCCCACTTCTAAGTTATATATTTCAAAAATTCTAGTTAAGCCTCTGAACAGAGGTCTGAGCTATATACAGGCAAAATATTATTATAATCGAAACATTTTTCACAAAAGTAGAATATTTTGAGAAGGGGCCATTCTATGTATATTTTTTGTCAAAATATTGTACTTAAATAATTTTTTATTTTAATAATTTTCTTAAAAGAATTTTATATACATTTTCTACTTTAATTGACACTAAATATCATAAATATTATCCATTTATACACTTTTACAAAATCAGGGTACCGAACGTTGTCGGACACCTTAAGTTAACGAAAAGAGAAAAGCTACATCTCGTATTTATAATAATAATAAAAAGTACAGCGTTATACTACATTTTTAATTTTAGTAAGATTTTGCAGTACGGAAGATGTGGTAGAAAAGTAATATAAGACACTTAGTATTTATTTAATTACATTAGTTTTACATTAATGTAAATTTTAAAAATCCCCTTAGCACTGACATTATTTAGTGTATAAAATAATGGAATCTTTACCGTTTCTGTAACTTAAGATTATATGCCGTAAAAACTATAGAATTAATACAATTTAATATATCGGATGAAACATTTTTATTTTAATAACTTAACTATAGTACTTTAAGTAAATGACTTTCTTTTATATCAATTAGAACTTCCCTAGATTCTTAAGCAAAGTATTATTTAGATACACGTTAATTAAATTATTCATTCATTACAACAACTTTCCGATATAAATAGCTTCTCCCTATGCTCCTGAATTTTTAATTTAATTAAACACTCTGTAAAAAGTTGGTGTAGCGTTTCTTAAATCATGGTATTTAGTTGGTGTAGCCTTTTTCCTTTCATTGGATTAAAAACAATAGAAATGGGGAACAAAACAGGTTTATCAGTTCATAATAGATTAATTTAATTTGAACTGAAATATAAATAGAAAAATCAATTTTTGAAGAAAGTTAATCAATGAAGATCATTAAGGGAGTCTGATCCAATTAAAATAATGATTTTCTTAAGCAGATTTACATTTAATGAATCCGCTTAATATTTACTTAAAGATACTTAAAAAACTTCTTTCTGTAATTGTTTCGGTATTTTTTAACCATTTCAATGAGAGAGAGAAAGCTTATCTATAAGCCATAAAGACATTTTAAGTCTGCTTTTATTTCGAACTCTTCGAGAATAAAATGGTTTAAAATTCCATTCCATTCTAGTTCCCCATTTTCTATAATTAATTGATTAAAGTTTTTTTTTTTAATTATCGAGTTAACTTCAAACATTAATATTTCTTGGTTTTGCTTCATAGTTTCTAAACAAGTAATACAAAAGAAAAAAATAAGTCGATTTCAACTTAGACTACCAAAGAAAATTTTTATTTTAAATACTTTTTATTAAATTACAATTACAATAAAGATGTATATACGTATGACAGAATCATACTATTATGTGACAAAAAGAAAGTGAAATTACATTTTACATTTACATTTTTTTTCTATATTGGGTGCTGGACTATTTTTTTTTGTTTGTTACTACTTATTTATCAGTTAAATTTAATTATTCAACTTAAAAAATATGGTAAAAAAGAAATCACAGTCTCAGAAATTAGGCCATTCCAGGTGGGATTCCAAGCCATGACTTTTGCATGAGAAATCTAACGCGCTATCTATAGCGCAACAGGGACACAATGAACATTTTCCTTTCTATATATGGTATTGGAATATTATATTTGTTACTATTTATTCATTTTTAATTTAATTAAATAATTGGTATTTGAAAAAAACTGTATTGATATCAAATGTCATGCACATCCACTACAAGTTTAAAAAATGTATTTGAACTTGAATGAATGAATATAAAGTATTTTGTTAACGATTGAAAATATGATCAAGATATATATATATATATATATATATATATATATATATATATATATATATATATATATATATATATAGGAGACAGTGAACTAATAGTATGTGAATTGAATAAGAACTGTTAAAAATTGTGTGTATTAGAAAAATAATTTCCCATTCTAAAGTTTTTAAGGAAAAAGTTGTTTTGCAGAAAACGTACCGGAAGCCTTACTTTATTGAAATAACTTCAAAAATTGATAATTGTTTTAGGAAAAATTTGTAGATAAAAATATTTTGAAATTTCACTAGGCCATTAATTATTCTATATGTAATCTTATCTAATCTATAACAAATAGAGAGTATAATATTATATCTATTAATAAGCCATAATACGATTTATAGTTATAATTTGTTTTCAACTTTTGTGAAACTGTGTTTTAACCATTCAAGATTTGTTTTACTTTATTCTTGCAAATTATGAGAAGAGTGTAAATTCTAACGCACCGTTGAAATTCAAATCTTTAAAACTACTTTATAAAATTTTCTATTCTAATTTTTTTGAAAATTTTGGATACAAAATTCTTTGTTTTGAATACAGTTTTTTAACATAATCCATATAATGAAAATAATTTTAAAAAAAAATACTGTAAATTGCAAATTGCTCAGAAATATTTAAGGGAATGTTTTTGTAGAAAATTTTGTTTTCTAAAATGTCCCATTCAATTGGTCATTAGACCTATATTCATGTAATTATACATACTTTTTCTGTATGGAATTTTCTCATAAACAATATTTCATTAATTTTCATTTCTGTTTTATTTCTTAAACACACACTCAAAATATAATCTCTCTTCTTTTGCAAATATACCTTTAGTCTCAATAGAGAAAATTATTTCTTAAGAATATCTACATATTACGAAATGTTGAAAATGATTGTAATTAGAACTATTCTTGTAAATTATGTATAATGCATTTTTTTTCTTTCTATGGATTTTTCCGCGAAACATTTTCCTTAATTCTTTTTTCTACTTTATTTCCTAAGGAAAGCTAATTTTTCTCCCTTCCTTTTCAAAACATATATTTACTCAAGATTATAAGCAGGGTTTCTTGAAAATTAGCACAGAAAATGTTCAAGTAAAGAAAGTTCCAGATTTTTTTTAATTCTATTTTTTGTAGATTTCATTTTCTGAAGTTTCACATGTAATTGGTTATTAGGACTAATCATGTGATTAACGTATAGTTAGCTCTCTTTTTCTCAAAGTTAAGCGAATTTTTCGGCAAAAATTCTCAGTATTTCTTTAAGCTGATATGAATGCATTTGATTAATGCAACTGAATATAAATACTAATATAAATGCTCAAAAAATGAAAACACCGAAGAGAGTGCACATTGATGTCAATTTATTATAATCAAGGAATTCTATATGCAGAAATGATACATACAGGGTGTCCCAAAAATAGTGTCCAATAATGGAAAAGTTAGATACTACATTTGAATTACATAAAAAGTGTTCAAAGATCTGTTCATGTAGGATACATAGCTTATGAGAAAAATACAAAACTATGCCAAGACATCATTTGCGAGGACTGTATTAGCAAGTATTTGGCAAATATTTATAAACACAGATGTTCAAAGTGGAAAGGATAAGTACACAAGTGGTAGCAGCTCAGTGTCCACAAAAGTTAAAGCAGCATGTGGGCGAGCAATTTTGTTCGTTTGCGTTGCCACTGCGTCTAGACACACCAATTTCTTTTGAGATTGTCCCATAGGAAAAAATTCCAACAGTTTGAGATATGGTGATCGTGGTGGCTATAGAATCGAACACATATGACCCATCCAGTGTATGCCATATCTAGCCAATCATATACTAGAACCAAAATGTACTAAAGCCACATCATGAACCATCATGCATTATCATTCGTACAACATTATTTACTGTATTTTTCTTGTAAAATATAGTTGGTACCAGGTGTTTGGGAATTTTTATGTTCTCCTAACATGGAATCTGGCTGTGCAGAGTTTAGCTCTATTTTTAGGACACCCTGCAGAAAAAAGTAAACAAGGAATTTTGATCAATTTTATGACTCAAAAATTTAAAGTGTAAGTTTATACTTGCTATTGGACAGGATCTACGAATTCTTAATTTGCTATATTCAAATTATATACTGTTAAATTCGTTCGCTACCGAAAGAAATTCAGTCAATAACTAAAGTAAAATAAATGTGTTTTATTTCTGTCATTGACCGTATTTCGAACCGTTCACTATATTCTTACTCTTAAAAGTGTTTGTGGTGTTGTTGTTACTTATGCCATCTGATATATAGTAGAATCAGATCAGGTTTCACGATATTCATCGTAGCAAAGGTCTAGATTTTTACGCTTTTCGTTACCCTTAGCTTAGAGCAACCTGCAGATAGCAGTACGATTTTCCTCGGTTCCACCCCAGTTCTGAAAGAAAACACGCTGGGGGTATTCAGAGGACCCTCTCATCTCTCTTTCTCTTCCACCAACCTCACGAGAGGTTGTGGTTCGACGACTATTTAGACTACCTCCATGCTGCGAAGACACAATACCAGTGTTTCTCAAACTGTGGGCGTGCCCCCATGGGGAACGTGATAACCCTACAAGGGGGGCACGAGTATATCGAAAAGTCGAAAATAAAGGAATAAAAAAATTATTTATTTACTGAAAGGCAGCAAAACAAAATACATTCTGACATAATAAAAAGTAAAATGCATATTTACACTGATATAATACACTTATAAATGTATCAGTACTGAGCAAAGTTTTTCATAATTAATTTAACAATACCAACTTAAGAACAAGTTTACTAATTACCAGTGACCTTATGAGTATGTGTCCTAAAATTACATACAAAATTCTTGACGTGATAATTTTTACGGTTTATAACTAAAGTCGTGTTGTAGCCTTACGTCAAATTATGTTATTGAATCCAAATACATTGTTATTGTATGGAGGGGGACGCGATGAAAATTTTGATAGGAAATTGGGTCGCAAGTATAGAAAGTGCACTGAGAAGCACTGCACTATACATTTACAAACATCGATGCCTTCTCCGGTGGTAGAACCCAGGCCCTACAGCACTCCAGTCAACGTCACTAACCACTAGACCGGATGGGCGGTAAAAATTTTTTTGCGATCTATACATAATGCATGATCTCTTAATTTATAAATTTGAAACTGATTCAAAATGTTTTAAAAAAAGTGTTCCACACACACACACGATTAGAGAAAAGAAAATTACCACATCAAAAAGATAGTGCTCCGCAGATATTATTTTAAATATTTTTCTTTTGTGCTGAAAACACAGAAAAGGATATACATTCAGACTTATATCAAATGTAAATAGCGATGAATTAAAAACAATCATTGTGTGAAATCAGATCCTTTCTTTTATGCATCCGACTACTGTTCGAACCGTGATTTTCGCAAAAGCAAAATGGATAATATTTATGATATTTAATGTCACAGATTGTAGAAAATGTATATAAAATTGTTTTAAGAATAGTATTACAATAAAATTATTTAAGTACAATATTTTGACAAAAAATGAACATAGGATGACCCATTTTCAAAATATTCTCCTTTTCTGAAAAATGCTTCTATTATAATAATATTTTGCCCGCATATAGCTCAGACCTCTGTACAGAGGCTCAACTAGAATTTTTGAAATATATAACTTAGAAGTGGGTTTATTCAAGTTTTACGACAACAGAGGGGAGAAATTTTAAGGAAAAAACGCCGATAATTATTTCAAATGGTTGTAACTGGGAAAATAATGTGAATTTTTCAAAAATCATAGTTGAGCATCTGTATAGAGGTCTGAGCTATATAAAGGCAAAATATTATTTTAATAGAAGCATTTTTCACAGAAGGAGAACATTTTGAAAAAGGTTATTCTAAGATAATTTTTTGTCGAAATATTGTACTTAAATAAAAATATTTTGTCAAAATGTCCTTAAAACCATTTTATACATGTATTCTAACCTAAGTGACATTAAATATCATGAAAATTATCTATTTATGCGCCTTTTTAAAATCACGGTTCCTAACGTAGTCGGATACCTTAATGTGCCAAGAATTTGCAAAAACATTCAAGATTAGTAACAAAACGTTACAAGAGTCTTTGATTAAAAATAAGGAGAAAAGAAGTGTACATTAATTAAATTCACCACCACATGTTGTAGTAAGGGTCAAAGAAATTTTGTGTTTAAAAAGCAGGGAGTCTCACTAATCCTGTTTTATTTACTTAACATACATCCATTGTATTAAAATCTATTTCCTATTTGGACACTCATATGCGTGATATTTTCAAGTGATTTTTAACATTTTTGTACAAAATCAAGGACTATTTTAAGGTATCCTCTACATTCGGAACTGTGATTTTAAAAAACTGCATAAATTAATAATGTTAATGATATTTAGTGTCAATTAGATTAGAATGCATGTATAGAATTGTTTTAAGGACATTTTGACAAAAAATTATTTAAATACACTATTTCGGCAAAAAAATTAACCTAGAATAACCTTTCTTCAAAATGTCTTCCTTTTGTAACAAATGCTTCTATTATAAACATATTTGGCCTGTATATAGCTCAGGCCTCTGTACACAGGCTGAACTAGGATTTTTGAAAACTTCACATTATTTTCAGAGTTACAACCCATTTAAATAATTATCGGCTTTTTTTGTTTAAATTCCTCCCCTCTATTGTGGTAAAACATGAATAAACCCACTTCTAAGTTATATATTTAAAGAATTGTAGTTGATCCTCTGTACCGAGGTCTGAACTATATACAGGCAAAATATTATTATCATAGAAGCGCTTTTCACAAAAGGAGAATATTTTGAAAATGGGTGATTTTATGTTAATTTTTTTCCAAAATATTGTACTTAAATATTTTTTTTTGTAATACTATTCTTAAAACAATTTTATATGCATGTTCTAATCTAAGTGACACTAAATTTCATAAATATTATCCATTTATACGCTTTTGCAAATCACGGTTCCGAACGCCTAGTCGGATACCTAAATTAGTTTGTTACGAAGATCGGGTTCATGAACTTCATATTTGTCCCAAAGAACAAAACTCTCTTCAAGGATGGTGAAATTTACTGGTGGTAACAACTTTTAAATGCGGGTTACTTCTATGCAATTTTCACTATAAGTTTCATAAGATTCTAACCCCTCTATAGCTCTCAGACACACTTATCTGTTTCTAAAAATACAGGAAAGTAATGTTAAAGATTATCCGCAAACACCCTCTCATTCGTAGGCAAGTGAACACTTCAACAACTGAAGTAACACGGCAAGCAACCGCCGCTACAATCTAGTGTTTTCTAATGTGCGCCGCAACATTCCAGTGTTCTCTTGAAAAACCTTTTTACTTCATAGAACATAACGTTATAGGCTTTTTTGACTAATTTTGCGTAGAATCCATAGGGTCAGCAATTCGCCTAAAATGTTGTCACAAATTTGGTCGCAAAAAATGATGTCAAGTTGTTGTATTGTAATATTTCGCCAACTTCTTATTGAAAAGCCATTATATTGTGAGGGACAGACTTGCTTGAAAATATTACAGTTTTTATCGCAGAATAAATGCAAAAGAAACTATTAAACATGCAGATTCAAATTATTTATTTTTAAGGATAAAGTAAGCATTAATTACACAAAATTTGTAGCACATTATTTATACCTTAAATTCAAGTTTTAACACGGTATGTCCTTTCTTCGTGGTTGAAGAGTGAATTATGAAGTACTGAAAAAAAAAGTGTCGACATTTTTTTTAAATAAAAAACAGTTTAATAAAAATTGATTTTATACAGTAGTGCCTTGGGAAAAAAAAAACAAGGCAAAAGTGGGGACGATAAAAAATTTATTTTGAGCAATATTGTACTAGTTTCTTTCCCCTAAAGTAAAGAAGGACATCGTCCTTTCATGTGAACATCCCGGCGAATTAAAATATCGTACGTGGAAGAAATAGTGTCACACTCTTGAATCTTAACAAATATTATAAATGGATATATAAATGTTCAAAATTAAGTGCAACCGCAGATGTGCACACTCTCAGAAATATGCAACCCTGAACCAGAAGATATAACACATATAGGCATCTTGTAGAATCCGTATAAATGCGGAAGAGACTAATTGGTGCAATAAAGTGTACGAACGCGAATGAAGCTGCTAGACACCAGACACGATTAATTGAGATTTTAAATCCCAAAAGAGGTTTCAAGGGAAAGCAAATAGCAAAAATGTTGAACATCTTTTAAATTTTGTCACTGAAATCACTCCGACAATGCTATCAAATATTGTTGCGATAGTGAATGTGTGAAGGAAGATACTCAAAGTGGGCCAGTTAAACCTTTCGTTTGCCATTTATTTCTCTTTTGAATTTCTCGCAGTTTTTTAATATTTTATTAAAAAATTTAAAACCCTACATTTAAGGAAAAATTTTATTTTGCCAAATTTTATGTTTATTTTTAAATTTTAGGGGGAAAAAATATTTCCCGGAACATTCACTGTCATAAAGAAATTAAATTTTAAAGGTGATTATTTTCCCTGAAAAAGGTGAGAGGGATGCTGAAAACACAGGGGGCATCCCATTTCAAACGTGTAGTGGGGCCCTTTTCTTGTCATTTCTTACGTCCTATAGTTAAACCATCTTTTAAATGATTTTCACACTGGCTAGCGTTTATCCGGAACTACACACCTTCCTTTAAGCAAATATTTTTTTTCCTTTTTGAGGAAATACTCTTTAGCTACGTTAAAACTGTGGCATGTTAGTTGGTTTAAACTTCTGTTTCTTTTGTTCTCTTGCCCCAGTATGTAACTACGGAGTTCAACATGAATGTAAAAGGTACGATGCCACCATTTTACACATAATATTCGGTACCTTTCTTTTCTTAGATCGAAGGGTTTTCCGCCTCCATTTACATCGTTATATCCAACGAGATAGCTTTTGGACAAGATGCTCTTTTTCTTTAGAACCATCTTTTTTTTCGTCCGATTTACAGATGCTGTGTTATGTGCATTGGCACAAGACTAAAACGGGGATCAGTCTTCCCATCGTTATAATATATAGCATGGCCAATATGTTATAATGGGTTTTGCGCTTCCCACAGGTGTATTTTTTATGATCATATAGATTGGATGTAATTTTCCCAAGACCCATGAAACTGTTAAAGAAGTACTAGATAAATTAATATTATGAAGTATGGGAGAGAATCACACACATTTGCTAGGCAGGCCTGAATTCAACGGTGATCCAATCCTGTATTCCAGTGGTCCTCAAACTTTCAATACTTGCGACCCAATATTTAAACATAATTTTCATTGCGCCCTCCTCCATACAATAACTATTTATTGAATTTAATAATACGATACTTTGATGCTGAATCTACAATAGAATTTAAATCTCTTAACTTCCATCTGCGCATACAAACGTCTCGCTCAGCTAAAACGTTCTTTTCTCCGGACGTATATGTAAGTTAGTCAAAAGTACGATCTTTTCTGTGCACTTCTAATATTCCACAGGCTTTGGAATACAATAAAAGGACAGTGTTTGCGAAGGATGTACTTATTTCAGAGGATTTGCTTATTTTTATTCCTCCCTCCCCAATACGCTATAAGCACGCATACTTGGAAAACGATGGCATTGGGTAGCGAATCGTTTAAATTTAAATCGGCAGTTAAGGGATTCATTATAAACCGAGCAAATTATCAAGATAAGTATTAATTTCTGTGTATAATTTTATGAATAACACAATCACATGGGATCATTGGTAATTACTTGTTCTTAACTTAGTATTGTTAAATTAATTATGAAATACACTATGCTGCACTGATACTTTTATAAGAGTATTGTATTAGTTTAAATGTGTATTCTATTTTTTTATTATGCCAGAATATATTTTTTGTTTGTTTACTTCAGTAAATTAGTAATTTTTTAAAGAGTCCTTTATTTTCGACTTTTCAATATGCTCGCGCCCCCTTTGTAGCGTTAACACGCCCCCCATAGTATGAGAAACTCTGCTGTATTCGAATCTGCATAAAATCAGTGAAAGACACCTTGAAGAACTAAATCTGAGATCCGAAGGCCTTTTAACGTACCACTGTACTATTTTATGTATTAGTTTAGAAAACACATTGTAATATATTATATTAAATATCTATCCAAAAAATTCTTTTCGATGAAACTTAGAACATTTTCCTGCCACAATTTTAACTAATTAAATGAGTTTAACTCATGGTTTTAATTATTTTTATAAATACCTGAATTCTTCGATTAACTAACTGTAATTAAATCAATCATATTTAATAAAACATCTAATCTTGTACTTAATAATAAATTAGAAATGTAAAATAATGATTCGCATTTTGGAATAGCTGATAAACTGTTGCAATTAAATGTTGTTGTGTAATCCTATCCGAAACAAATATATTAATATTTACAGAAACTTCTAAGGAAATTTTTCAAATTATTTTTAATTTTTGTTAAAAGTGAGTCCAAATAAAAATTACGAGGTAATATTTTCAAACATTAAAGAAAAATAATGCTAAATCTACATTTGTTTAAAATTTTTTTAAGTACTAAACACTTATTTTTAAGCATTTATATATTAATATATATTACAATCAACGAGATCGAAAATATTAATTAAGTGTTCGTTGATGTTTTAAAAATAAATGAATTTTATGGTCGAAAAAGTATCTTACTTCTTATTTTCCTCAGTAGAAAAATTGACTTCTTTTTAAGAAAGTTTCGTACAAACGCATTTGAGCTTCTACATTGATCTGTGAGAAAAAAAATCCGAATGCAGGATTATTTGGTCAAGGGTAAAGAAAGTCGTTTTTTTATCATTGATATATTGCTCACTTTACTATCGTTTAAAGTAAAAAAATGGCAAATGGGGGCTAGAATTTTCGGGTTAATCTATTGATTTTTTATATGTACAGGAATTATTGTTTGATTTTATTTTTTTTTTAACTAATTTTGTGCACAAATGGTTACATCTAGTAATTTTTTCATATTGTCTTACAATAGAAAAATATATTATAATATTGGGAAAAAAGTTCAATTGTTAGTATGTATTACTGACATATTTAACGTCATTCTGAAAAAATTTTCAATAAAGACACATACTAGTGTCTATTATAAATGGAAATAATTTTAAAAAAAAGGAAACAACACACATTCTATGTTTTTGAAAGCTTAAAACGAAACATTGTTTTAAATTAATTGATTTATGATAAAGAGGATTGAGTAGGAAATACTTTTTTTTGAAAACTTAGAAAACGACTATTCTAAGAGAATTTAAAAATGTAATATTATGAAAAAAGTATGTCTTCCATCAACAGATTTTTTAATTTTTTTTTTATTTTAAAAAGGAAAACTTGTAAAATAATTTCTTTGCAACACATGTAATAACTTCCGCTAGGTGCGAAAATCTCTTGAGTGAGTGAATATAAACGTCGCACTGTTCAGCAACACGAGAACTTTTGGCGACGGACCACGTAATTTTGAACCATGGTCAAGTGACGTGGACGACACCTGAGCTGGCACCCCCTCTCTGAACTATCACGGGAGGACGTTCGAGCTCTCAAGAAATTTTACGTGCATCACTGCCATACACGGCGGATCTTTAGTGGTACTGGGCTCGATCTCGTGACAAGGCCACCCAAATCCGATACCTGGACCACTCGGCTACCACGGCCACGCGCAAATCTCTCAGATGCATAGTAAAAATAGTTTTGGAGCTTCGTGAACATGGTGGCTTAGACCACGCCCCTCCTTCTTTTTCTTCATATTTTGGGTGGCAGAGGCCATTGAATCTGATCAATGCAGCGCACCTAACAATGTCAGTTTTTATTAATTTGTAATATTTCATTATTTTTCTTGTAAAATAGTGTAGTTTTCAGTTTTATGTGAAAATAATTCGAAACAAGTAATTTGCTCCATATTTTTTTTTCTTGGAGTTCCGATACAACGGAAGGATGCCTTGCGTCTAACGAGTGATTTTATTTTATTCAATCCTCAATGTAGCTGTAAGAAATCCTCCAAAAGATCTATGTGGAGATCAAAATCTCACAGATCCTTGAGCACATATATGCGAACAATAGGACACGAACTTTTGAAAGAGCGCCTACAAAGATGGTTTGAGTGGAACATTCAGGTGCCTCGTTCATTTGGACTCAGAATTGAAAAAATATTTGATATACAACACCCCATTCAAGACGAAAAATCAAGAGAAACATCACCAGGAACTTGAAAAAGAAGGTACTGTTCCTTCTTATCAGGACGTCGAGAAAAGGTTATTTACTTTATTTTTGCGTATTTTATGAAAATTCCATGCACCTTGAATATTGTAAGGTGATTTTTTTGAAGACTGCAATAAAGTATCTTAAAATGTAAACAGCGGTGTCACGGTGATAGCTAACCATTATCCTTTTGATGGTTTTCATTTAAATATGTCAATTTCTGAATGTGTTTTAAATATTGTTTTATTCCAAAATATTTTCATGAAAAATCTCAGCAATTAAATGATTAAATCATCTTTAAACGTACGTATAAGGTGATGCATCTCGAAAGATACCACGCGCCTATGGATGGAACCTTTTAAGCGTACCTAGCAGAGAGTTAAGCGTGGCTAACAAAATAAGTAAGACAAACAAAATAAGACAAAAGAAATAACGGGAAAATAAAGCAAAAGTTATAAACCGAAACAATGAGGTTAAAATGTCAAACAGTTTTGTCTCAAAACCAAAACAATGAAACTACTTAAGCAAAACAACGAAATAAAATCAATGCAATGAAAAAAGTTACAAAATCTAATCAAAGAAGTTACAAAATTACGTGAATATAGCTTTACTAGAGGAACGCTGTAAAAACATAGAAGCCCAGTTGATTTTAAAAGCATGCAGTTTAATCCTCTGATATTTTATCTTTTTTCATCTAATTTTAAAGAGGATAAAATATTCATAATTTTAGGATAGGATTTTTAAAAATATTGGGCACATTATTATTTTGGTTTTTAAGTTTTAAACCTATAATTAATCATTTTTATCAAACTAAAAATTATAAGAAATAATTAAATATCTATCAAGAGGCTAAAGGCAAAAATAATGCATAGTTTCAGAATGCCAATATCAGGTATCCTCTTGCACTTTATTTAATAAAAAATAAATTTTTATGGAAATTGTTTTTCTCTAGAAGTTTAATAATGTACCAAAATGCATTTTTATGCATCAAAAATAATTATCTATACTTATGATAAATTTATGTAGGGAAAAAAAAAGAATTGAGTATTTATTTTATTTATCATTACAAGGATTTCAGACTGAAATTCAGAAATAAAAAAATTCTTATATTTTGATACCTTGAAGATAATTATGTAAATATCCTTAAGAATGTTATTTTATATCATTTTCAGATGCAAAGAAAGTGTATTCAAGGCTCAGTTTTTGTTTCAATGATAGGATTAAATATAATGCTCATTATAAACAGATTCAGTTATAATATCGGTTCAATCGAAGAAAGACTCATATTTTCGTCAGTTGAAATTCATGTTGAAAAAATCATTCCGCTCCTCTATTTATAAATATATATATATTCACCTATACACGCTACTGATCAAAACCGAAACAGCCACCCCTTGTAATGTTTTCGCGTCACACAGCTGAAAAATCTTCTTTTGTGAATAGGATAACTGCGTTCCTGTGCACACAAACACCCCTAAATACTACGGGATCCTGTCTTCTGTCCACTTCTCGGCAACTTTTGACTGTGAGAAAACCCCACTACATCCACGAGCCTGATGTATTTCGAGGTGTCAGAAATAGATCACCCGAATCCAGGAGAAAGTAGAAAGGGAAGTCCGTTGCAAAACACCGAAGAGAACGGTTGTGGCCTTCTCCCTTACAAATATCATATTCTTAACCCTAATGATGCAACCAATATTTTTAATAACTTCAATGTAAATGAGTATACTGTAATTAATAGATATGATGTAAATAAAAACCAAACACATGTTAATTCATAGTCCTTATGCTAACATTAATATTCTCAAATGTCACATACTGTGTTAATTCCGACAACAAAACAATCGTGTGAAATGAATAATTAAAAAGAAATGGGATAAAAAGAAATCAAAATATGAGATATACATATCTGTCTCAGGTGACCATAAAGCGTATTAAAAATACACAAGGAATAACTTATTTTTTGAATATTTTTGTTTAAATTTAAACTTTTGGCGAATAATCAACTTTCAATCGTTTTAATATATGTTATAAATGCCTTTTGTATAAGTTTCTATAAGTAATTTTTCTTCGATTATCAATTACGTTGTATTTATGTCATTACCCTTTACTTTTGATAACCAATGTATTAATCATAAAATATAATAACTCAATGCACGAGTATATTCATTAACAAATATATTTTGTATGTGAGTATTTATTGCAAAAGCGAAGCAATAAGTATTAACTCAATGTTGTTACATTCTGGTTGAGAAAAATATATATATCGATATAAGTAACTTTTTTATTCCTTTAATTAGGATTCTTAATCTTAAAAATAACAAAGATACCATTCTGGTCTCAACAATGATAACAAGATGATTATTTTATGATATAAACTATTTTAAAACATACTAGGGAGTGGGGCAGCCCTGTCACCCAACAGCGGACCGACCATAAATGCACAAATTATTATACAGGGGAGGCAAAAAAACTCGGACTTCTTGCCTTCTAGAATAGTCGACGGATTTCCTTTTAATTGGTGTTTTCATGTTTCTTTATCTACCACTTTATTAATAAAATATTTTTAATATATTTCTTAGTTTGTACTTTCATTTATGTGTTTTACTTAGTTCAAGTGTTCGAACACTTTTCCATGCTTTTCGATCTCTTAAAAGGAAACCACAAGATTTTAACTTTGCTTTGTAAAATTAAAACAGCTCAAACAGATTAGGAAAGAACTACCTTCCTTCTGGAAGCTATGATTCAAGGAAGCTAGAAATTTTCTTTGACATTTAAACTTAAAACTTCTTTCAATAGTACGCTTAATCCAAATTTTAAATTCTTCTAAATTTTTTCATTACTTTTTTTAATATTTTTTCCATTTTTGTTCTTAAAATAAATAAGTTATCGTGAAGTTTACCCTAAGGTTACTACAAACTTCCAACAGAGCCTATCAGAAGACAAGAAAGAACTTTCTCCCTTAAGGTATCCGACTACCCTAAAATCATGATTTTTTTTTTAAATTGACAAAATCTTTTATTAATTTATTTTATAGGCCATCTTATTAGCTTTATAAAAATACCAAGTTTTTTTATTTTCCATTCACACTAGAACAAAAACTACAAGTGTTTTAGTCAAAGCAGATACCATAACTTTACATAAGATGTGTCAAACTTTAAAATGCGTTTTACTCGAAATGTGTGTTTTTTCGAAAAGTTCAAACGGAGACAACGATGGCTCAAAAAGTGTTTAAAATAATTTGCTGAAATTTTGTGTGTATGTTCCGTATAACAGTAGTTCTGTAACCACTGTTTTATTACAAAATTTACAGTAATTTATGTGAATATTATCACTGCTTTTTTAAGCAATTTCACATATAACAAATAAGATAAAGGGCTCTAGTTTTTGTAAAAATTAAAATATCTCTTATATTGAAGGTCATTTCAAAAAGGAATAGCAAAGTAATACATCAAAATCGAAAAATTGAGAATTGGTTCATTTACTATTTGTACAGAACGGGCCCCGTTTCTGTAATTTTTTGTCAATTTTTACCCATTTTCTCCCATTTTAGTAGTAATAATTTATTTTTCTTTTCTTAATTTTAAACATTTTTCTTAAAATGTACTAAATAAATCTAAAACCACAAAAAAAGCTCCGTATCTCCATTTTTTTAAAAAAGCTGTCGCAAGTAGTCGGATACCTAGTCATCCCATTGGCCCGCTCTTTTCAAGCCACGTCTCCTACTTTCCAGCCAAGTTTCCAACTCAAAGAGTTTCAGTACCAGATAGAAAGCTGAGGATTGCTGACGCAATCCAGACACCTCATTCCCCAAAATTCACCATTAAAATCACCGATTTATGTGTTTTAATAAAAAGGATCAAAAGATCTGATATATAAAGGTTTTGTTTAAAAGTCTTATATATATATATATATATATATATATATATATATATATATATATATATATATATATATATATATATATATATATATATATATATATATTAGAGTTGTTTCACCGAGGAAAACGACAGTATGAAATCATTCGTTTGCTTAATGTACCTCGGAAACAGTGTCTGATGCAACCTGCCATTTCAAAGAGTTTGGCAATGATGGTCGACGTCCAGGAAGTTGGCAAAAACGCATTGTAAACATTTCAAGAAATCATATGGTCATCGAAAAGCGAGTTCAGACAAATCCGAGGGTTTCCATGAAACATATCATTCGTGACATGAGAATAAGTGCTGAACTGTGAAACTGTGGCATTGCTGCATTATGTTGCAAAGATGTAGTTTCTTTAATTAACAATACTTTTTATATGAACAAATTTATATTACACTATCACAAACAATTTCTATTTATATATATAGAGAGAGAGAGTGACATACAAATAAATAACAACACAAATAAAACATAGAACAGTTTCTGAAAACTTTGAAATGTAAATGTTATGAATCTAACATATATCCAATAAAATAAGTTACATAAATGGAGTAACGTTTGATTCATTTTTTTCTCATTGATTAATTTTAATAATTAAAAGTATGTGTGCATTATAGTTTTACCCTATCTTTATCTATAGTCGTTGAAAACCTTTATTCCTACTTTATAGATCTATTGGAAACTCTAAAGAAATGTAGAAGTTTTTTAACTTTTATAACATAGTTTCAAAAGGAAAAAAATAATAAAAAATAGCTGATAAGAAATGCATGGGTGTATGTGTGAGTATTTCTTCTCCCTACAATCATAGAAAAAATATATTTTTTCTGTTCGTTGAAATCCCGAATAGTAAAAATTTCATCAGAACTACTTTCCAAACTTTTATCCAGATATAAGTATTTCTGAGCCTTTTTGGATTACATAGAGGGAATTGCAAGATGGAATTTAAGGAAAACTTTTGTTCAAAAGGATTATGCAAAACTTTAAGCATTCGATCCATATTAAAAATACAAATATTTAATCAATGTAAAAAAATCTATTTTTCAAGCTATATAAATATTTATTTTTCCGAATTTAAAATTCTATTTTAAATACCGATTTGGAAAAACTAATTAAAAATAAAATAGAATACATTACAATTGATATCTTATGGAAACAATCACTTTGTTATTTGTTTATTTTTGCATTTTAATTCTATTCTATGCTTAGGGTATACGACTAACCTCATATAGTTAATTTTTTCAAAAATTGACATTTTTCTTATGATTTTATTTTATGGGCCATCTTATTATCGTTACAAAAATACCAAGTTCATTATTTTCCATTCACTGAATAAAAAATACTAGTGTTTTAATAAAAACAGATGTCATATTACTTTAAGCAAGATGTCAAACATTAAAATGCGGTTTACTCGAAATGGGTTTTTTTAGAAAATGCCCATTATATTTTTAAGCCATTTCATATATAAATAAGATGAAGTGCTCTAGTTTTTGTAAAAATTAAAATACCTCTCACCTTGAAGGTAATTTCAAAAATTAATGGCAGAATTAACCAGTAAAATTAAAATAATTGAGTAATTTAAATTAATCAATAAACATTTTGCACGGAGTGGTCCACGTTTATGCAATTTTTTTGTAATTTTTTACTAATTTTTTCCCATTTTAGTAATAATAGTTTCTTTTTCTCTTCTTAATCTTAGCACTTTTTCTTAAAAAATATATTCCATGTATAAAATGTATATGTCGTAGGGAAATGATTCAAATTAGGGATTTTATCAAATCCCTAAGGGAGGGGATTCCATCAAATCCCTAATCATCTAAGGATTAATTGACGCAAGATGTTAAGATCAAGAACTCTGTAAGGTGATTTCTCTAAGGAAAGTAAGTGATTTGATCAAATCCCTAAACTGTTTCAGTGAAATAATTAAATAATATTGTCAAGAGTTTAAAAGTGTATAAATTTAGAAAATATGGTGCATTACTAAAAGTAGAAAAATTAATACTACAATAATCATTGAATAACAAATTATTTATTTGAAATTAATTAACAAAATAAAAAAAACAATAAAACTGACATTTTTTTGAAAAAAAATGTTATTTCTAGTTGAATTTCAATTTTTTTTAATTATACATTAATGTAGTACTTCAGAAATATACTGCTTTATTTGTAACACCTTTTTTTCATGATTATTTCTCTTTTAAAATTGCCTTTTTTTTTCCTTTTTTATCAAAAAGCTTTTTTTTATCTATAAAGAGGGAGTGGGTCGACTTCCTTTATTTGTTTGCTTACATTTTTAAATTTAAGTTTTAACCAGTTTCCAACTTTCAGTCATACGAAAGTGATATATCAATCGTAAGATAATAATGCACAGAAAATAACTAAATAAACCGGTGCTGCCTGGCCCCGACTAGGAGAGGGAGAGGTAAAATGGAATGGTAGCAAGCGAAAACAGAGCTCTGCAAATGCTGAATTGTTCAGTTCATCATTTCACTGAAAGAGTTCGGAGATTTGATCAAATCATTTACTTACATCAGGGAAATAACCTCGAAGAGACGTTATTTTAACATCTTGCGTGAATTAATCATCTCCCTTAGAGATTTGATGAAATCCCTAATTTCCTCATTTTTCTGCCACACATATATTTCTCCATATCTGCATTTTTTTTAAAAAAACAAGTTGTAGGGAGTAGTCAGATACCTTAATATGATATTCTAAAATTAGTGATGTAGTTATTTGGACTTTTTCAGTCTGCTTGTAAGAAACTGTAACAATGAAGATTTTGAGCATATAGTGCTTCTGTGGAAGTAAGAAACGATATAGTATTACCTAGAAACCCTACCTTAAACTCACTTAACTGAAATATTTAACTTAAATGATTAGTACAAAATGATTAAAATTTTCAAGAAAAAAAAAAAGAAAAAAGAAAAAAAATGGCGGGGAAACTAAGATAAGTTATATTTCAATTTTTTGTGTGAAAAACAATGAAGATTAAATAACTAATATTGCGAATTGTATATTATTCTTCTGTTTGAGCAAAATTTAATATTTGTTCACTGAATAAATTTCTTAAATAAATATCACAAGTATATTTTAAGAGGATTTTCTTTTATAAGAATGTAGTATGTCTCGTAATGACATTGATTTATGGTAAAAAATAGATAAAAATAGGTTAAATGTGTTTGATGTGTAGGTAAATGTTGATAGTTTATCAAGATGAATAACCATTATATTATTAGGCAAAGGCAAAAGTGCGCGAATCACTTCTTTTTCGTAATTTGTACGTTATTTTAAAAAGTATTGGGGAATTTCGGAACACATATATGTCACTATCTCGTTATATTCTAACAAATAACACTTAAAGATTTTTCAATTGTTCTAAACATTTAGTTTTCTCATTCTAATTCAAATCTGGACAACCCTAGGCAGTTGCATAATGAGTGTCTTAAAACCTAGATTAAAGATGAACAAAAAACACTGGTTTATGTATCATACATTTCGGAAAGATTATTATCAATTATGAAAAATCAGAGTTTTCCTTAAAATAAAGGATATTAATTCGTATTTTTCATCTAACTTTTTCCAACTTACGTCAAAGTCAATTTCGAGAAAAGTTAAGAAACGAAAGAAAAATAATATTTATTCAGAAAATATAGGCATATGATTTATTAGAATCATCTTTCCCATGTAATAAGTATAAAATATGGAATAAATGTTCCCCAAAAACTGGAGATAAAACATTATAGTTTAAAAAATTAATATCATGGATATTAAGCAATCTGGTACAAAATAAATGCATAATTTTTCAATATTTTCTCATACTGCTTTATTTTAATCAATAAATAGAGTTTCAAAATGTATAAGATGTCTACGTGTATATTAATTTTAGACTACTCTTAAGACAGTGGCATAACTCTGTACTGCGAGAAGTTTTTTAAATTATAACATAATAATACGCAAACAACAATAAAAATTATTTCAACACATGCTTTAGTTCGATAATATCTATTATTAATAAGGGGACACAAAGTAACTTGTAAAAAATTTGTATATATATTTATATGAAAAGGTTGACACGCATCATTTTTTCCAAAAAAAGGTTTCAAACTAAAAACACAGTTTTTAAGGAAACTATTATTTTAACCCTTTATCTACCGACGTGGTACTTATAAATAGCACTCATTTTAAAATGATGTAAAAAACCAATTTTACGAATACTCTGACGATACCTAGCAGACATATTCTTTGAAATTCACTTTTCTAAGATGTAGGGCAGAATGGGCTCTATGATGAGTATATTAAGGGGAAAGGTGAATAGTTTTATAGCAGAAATTGAGTTTTCAGCTGGCAGGGTTTTCAAGCGCATTGCGAAAATTGTCTTTTTTGTTCCGAAAAAATAGTTAATGTCAAAATATAAGGGTCTTATTTTTATTTTTGTATGTTAGAAGACTTTAGAAAACGATTTAACTATTTATTTTAAGTGAACGATGTATATAATTAATTTTACAGTTCCTTATATTCAATTAATTAATTAGCTCTAACGGGTTAAATTTCACAAAGTTGATTTTTTTTATGTATAGCCTTTAATTTTCAATGTAGTGATTAAAAAATAATTACATGAAAAAACTGCAGTGAATCATATTGCGGTAGATAAAGGATTAAATTTAATTCTGTTTAGAAACGTATTTCAATAATTTAAAATTTCTACTATTACATCAATTTTTAATACGTTTGAATTTTTTTTTCTCAAATATTATAAAAAGTGTTTGCCACAATTATGTGCAAGGTATTGTTATTACGAGTGATACTTTCAACTTTACAATCTTTTTCTCCGCGATACAATAAAAAGCAGTAAATAAATAACTATCTAACTTTCAAGATTTTTCAAAAAACAGCTGTTTGGCTAAACACTTATTCCATGCACATAATTGTGTAACATATTATGAAAAACAACCAGAAAAAGTTTCAAAGCATTATATTGAATATGAAAAAACCTTAAAATTTTAAATACACGATTTTGATAAAAAGCCTTTTACAGATTTAAAGGTCAGTAAAATAAAATAAAAAGATATATATATATATATATATAAATGCAGATTTCACGAGTTTTAGAATCGGTTTTTTTCAGGAGATTTTTTTTTAAAAATTTAAATAACTGGCTAAATAATGTACCTAGAGAACCATTATTACATATTGAGAAAAATCGCACAATGGTCTCAATTCATGAAGGTCACATGCTAAAGATAGACACGTGTTCTCTATTGAATTCAAAACAAACATCAAGCTAATTCTACTTGATGTTCTATTTGTAAAACTTTGGCAAATTTTCGAATTTTATAATTGGTAAACATGTTCCGGTGTTATAAAAAATAAATCTCTCCAAAAGATTTCTAAACTAAAAACAAATCTTATTTTACGCATGCGATTTAAAGTAAAATGCATTTTGTTTACCTATGTGCATTATTTTTGTTGACAAATTTGTTATTTTTAAGAGAAACAAAGCGCATGAACTGATCAGCATGAAAAGAGCATGGAAGCACATGATTGCTTTTATAGTTTGACTATGACGTCACATGAGATTTTGAACTGATTGGCTAAAAGCACGTGGTTATCATTATCATGAGACTAATGATGTCACAGGAAATTAGCCCATTTAATGTATACGCCCCAAAAGAGTATAAATAGATAATATTTATTATATTTAGTGTCACTTAGATTAGAAAATGTATATAAAATTGTTTTAAGAAATATATTACAATAAAAAATTATTTAAGTACGATATTTTAACAAAAAATTAACATAGAATGTCCCATTTCAAAATGTTCTCCTTTTGCAAAAAATGCTTCTATTATAAGAATATTTTGTCTGTATATAGCTCAGACCTCTGTACCGTTTCTCAACTAGAATTTTTGAAATATATAACTTAGAAATGGAATTATCCACACCGATAATTATTTCTTTTGGTTGTAACTCTAAAAATAATGTAAATGTTTCAAAAATCATAGTTGGGCGTCTATACAGAGGTGTGAGCTATATACAGGAAAAAATTTATTTATAATGATTTTTCACTAAAAAAAATATTTTTAAAAAAAGTTTTAAGTTAAATTTTTTCAGAAATATTTATTTAAATATATTTTTTTTTTTAAAATGTCCTTAAAAAAAAAATTTTTGCATTATTCTAATCTAAGTGACACTAAATATTATGAAAATTATTCATTAATGCCCTTTTTTTAAAATCAGTGTTCCGAACGTAGTCAGATACCTTAATATTAAATAAAACAATTCCCCATTTTCATAATTTTAATCAATGAAGTGGTATGTATGCAATGGTCCTACAGAATTCATAACTGCGTTTAATTGTTATTTTCTTTATGTAATTAAACATTTTTAACTACTGAAAGGAATCTATTGTAACATTTTCTTCTTTTTAGTTTCTGAACAAAAAGTTTATATTATCAGAATCTTTTGAAATGATAACTTATTTAGGCACATTTTGTTGGAGAATAACTTGAATGAAGCATTTTATAAAAAAGCCAAGCATTATTACGCTCCGGTCTGTAACGCTCTTAACAATGGTAAAAATACTACTAGTAAGAATACTACTGAATCATGTGGGTTTAATGAGTCATGTATAGGACAATTTTGTGCAGAGAAATGTAGAGCATAAAATGGACAAATAGTTCTAATGGTTACTATATTTATATTTCACCAAGTCAAAGTGTAGAGAAAATTATCGAATTCATTCACAAAAATTTAGTTGCCTACACTAAAGCCGGATCAACTCTTCTGAACAAATTGCTTATTATTTTAAGTGGGGATTTTAACGTAGAATTTTCAAAAGACAATTCAAAGCCCGTAGTAGATTTTTTAAAAATCAGAATTCAATTTAAATACATCAAATGATCCAAATAAAACCACGACAAAGTACGAAACAACGCTTTACGGAGTTTTTTTGTAGATATTTAAATAAAATTTTGTATCTAAAGTATTTATAACCTATTTCAGCTACCACAAACCTATTGTGTCCTTCTTAGAATACAATTAATTCACAAATATGATTGAATATTTCACAAAAATATTACTTTATGAATACAGACATATGAATAAATAATTTTGTATGACAAGACAGAAATCTCTTTGTTTTTTATTCACATAATTAATTACTGAAATAAAATTGCAAAATTTGAAGATAACACTTCTCTTTTGTGATCATAAGCACACGCACTCTTTTTTTAATTACTCTATCTCACACACAAACACCTTAGTTCAAGGAATTCTATATCACAATAATATAAATGCAGTGTGGTAAGTTTTAAAAAATAGGTCACACTAGAATTCCTTTTATTACACATTTTTCCCCGTAAAAATCTGACATCTTATTTCATTCTTTCCAACACAAAAGTGACGATTTCCCTTTTTCAATTCAAAAAGTTCTCTTTTTTACCCAATGACATTGGGCTGTAAAAAAAGACGTCCGTCAGATGGAAGAATTTTATTTCCTGCCAGATGTTCACAGCTAAAGCAGCGCTATTCGCTCGTTTTATAACCAATAAAATATCAATCATTGAAGAGTCTTTCCCTTACAACTTTATTTGATCCACATGTTCTAAGATTTTTACCAGTGATAAGATAAAAATTCCATGTGTGATTGCAGTTTCGGGATTTGTTATCCTTGCAGTGATAAGGTTACTAATAAAAAGTACCGAGGAAAGCATTTTTAATGATTTCAAAACGTGTAACGGTTCTTATCTTTTAAGTTATCCAAGCTTATGCTATTTTTCTTCTTTATTTTTATCGATTCTTTTGTATAAATTTGGTTTGGGAAAAAGATAACGAAATTACACACCACCGAGCACAGATATTTATGTAGCAAAACGAACGTCTAACGGATAAGCGTTATTTTTAATTGACAGATTTGATTCTTTATAGGTTTTGGAAAAAATAATTTTGAATTTCCTATTTTTTTTTCATATAAACTCCGATAAGACTCCGAAAGACATATAAATTTAAGTATTCTTTTGATTAAAAGTTACCCAGAAAAAATTATACTTTTATTTTTATTTGTTTCATGTTATTCTGAGATATAGATTTGAGACATACTTTTGTCTTACATAAAAAATATGTTATGTATATTTTTTATAAATATTTTTTTTAATATACAAATGAATTTTTAATTTATTTCTAGAATTAACTCAATACATTTTTAATTTTAAAAAGTAAAATACAATTTTCAAATTTTAAATACATTGAGAAGTATTGCGTTTTCTTTCATAACAGATAATTTTCTTATTTCTTTTGAAATATTTTCTCATTTCAAACATTGTTTCTTTAACCCCTTTAGGACCGGCGAAAGGAGAGTTTCCCCAGACCCGCGCTTTCGGAGAGTATACGCACGCACAAGACCGGGTGAATTCTTCTGCTAAGCCTAATTTCATTTAAAAATTCATGTAAAATCTTAAATTCAATCAATTACGCTTAAATTTAGTTTTCATTATAATTGATAATATCTGAATATGTAGTTCAAATATTTTCGCTATACTTAAAAAAAAACAATATTGTGAATATTTAAGTAAATTTTTCATGTTAATAAAAAAGAGTACTCTTTCTGCCATGACGATTAAAATAAAATAGACGGAAAACTTGCAAAATACTATCTCGCAAATATCAAACGATGTGGTTATAACTGATGCAAATCTTTTAAATAACAGCTTATGTGTGTGCATCGCTTTTTATTTTTAATTAATTTTATAATAGTTTTGCTTTCTTAGTATTACTTTAATATTATGTTTTCTGTTTTATGGTTTCGGCAACCCTAAATCCGATAGCAACGAAAGAATCGTTTGTTCTTACTGAATTAAAAATGAGTCACAGTAAGAAGAAAGATTCTTTTCGTTAAAAATGAGTCATCACGTTTATTCCACGAAATTCTACTCTTTAAATGTTTTTTGAGTATTAAACTGTTTTACGCTTTTACAACTATGATATAATCAGATTTTTATATTTTTGCTGCTGAAACACATTTCAGCTACAATGATTTGGCTAAAGCGAAACCTGGACTATTGGTGATAAAATTCTTACTTTTTTCTACACTAAAGTAACGGAAGTAATATTTCAACTTAATTATCTCTCTCCGTTTTCTACATCTTGTACTATTTTAGTACTGAGATTTTTTTAACCCTCCCCCTTCTCTTCCGAGTTTGTTAATGATTGTCATTAAGAAACTCGGGTGGGGTGGGGGGTCTTTGATAAACTCAGAACTTGAAATTACTCAATTACTATGAATTTTGCCGAAAAAAATGTATTAACCAAATTTATGCTATATATGCTACGCACGTTTGTATCAGAAATATAATTTATTCCAAATGGATTAAAATTGCCATCCTTTAATTTTAGTTCAAAGTCATTGAAACGTAAGCCTACGTTATGTCATGTTACAATATAAATTTTCTTGAATTGAACTGATTAGAAAAAAAGGATATAGATTTGTATGTTTTCTTTCTCTCTCTTTTGTTATTTAATGAGACTCTCATTACAATTAATTGATAGTTACCTGATATATTTATTGTTTCTAAACTACAATATTTCATATTTAATGAATTTTAAAACACATTAAATAAAAACCTTTGTATGTTCCTTACAATTTTAATTAAATATAAATATGAATATTAAGTATTTAGATTGTCCCAAACGTAGCATACATATACTGCACAACCAGATTCCTCGATATGAATGCATAAGGAATACCCCAGAACAGTAGCTATACGACCCATAATTTGCGAGAAAATGCGGTAAATGGCGATGCATGGTGATTAATGACTGAAAATGTATGATGAAAGAAGAGATCTCTTTGATACTTTTCAATGGAAGGTCCTGCAAAACGTATTTGGTACTGTTCTCGATAATAACAGTTAGATAAAAAGAGATACTCGTACTTTTGAAATGTATAAAATATTCAACTAAATAAGTAAATAAAACATTTAGAGAATCTACTTAATTTTTTTAATGAAATTTTTTACAGTATAGTATTTTTCTTCAAATGCTTAAGCAATGCCTTCTTTTAAGGTTTGAGAAAAATAATTCTAATTTATTTTCGTTTCATCACTTTTAACGTTTGTAATTTTCTTTCATCATCGAATCAGTGTGAAACTATAATTTCTTAATGGGGTGCCATTTTGACAGTAGTTTTTCTTTTAATTTAATATTAAATAAGTTGTTAAATGTACCAAATACTTTTTTCCTGCAACTGTATTTCTTGTGTCATGCCATCGCATTAAATGTTAAAAGGTACCAAAACGCTTTTTAATTAAAAAAAAAATTACTTTGAATTTTTAACGTAAATTCTCTCAAATACATAAATTTCATTCTGCTTGTCTAAATTTTTAATTAATATATACTAATATATATATATATATATTATTTTTTATTTTAGGTATTACAATATGGTCATGTATCATATATATGAAAAAAAAATTTACGATAAGTTAATATAGAAAATATATATCATTAACATATTATCATTTAATAATTCATGGAATTATCTTACCCTACTTATTTTAACAGGACACCAAACCAGTGTTTCTTGAACTGTTAATGTTTGCGACCCAATTTTCAACAATAATTTTCCTCGCACCCCCTTCTATGCAAAAAAATTTTTTATTGTATTCAATAATACTATACTTTGACACTAAGGCAGAAATACGACTTTTCCGTAAGTGCCGCCGGTGTTCGTGAAAGTCTCGCTCAGCCAAATTGTTAGTTACCCCGGACGTACGTATACATGTTTCCGAAGAGCGACCTTTTCTGCGCACTGCTCTGAATAAAATTATTCCGAAGGCTTCGGAATGCAATAAAATAACCTTAGCAGTGTTTGCGAAGGAATTACTTATTTCAGAGGTAGTATTTATTTATTCCTTTTCTTCCCCTACCCTCACATACGCTAATCTGTTATGGAGTGAATTCCGTCTTATTTAATCGGCAGTTAAAGGATTAATTAAAAATGTACAAATTATCAAAATAAGTGTAAATTTTTGAAAAAAAATATATTTGACAAGACCATAGGGTCACTGGTAATTATTAACCTTGTTGTAGTAATGTTAAACTAATTATATTAAATACACTGTTCACAGTACTGATACATATATAAATGTATTATATCAGTGCAAATGTTAATTTTTTTTATGTCAGAATGTGTTTTGTTTGTTTACTTTCAGTAAATTACATGTTTTTTTTAAATAATCTTTTGTTTTCAATTTTTCCAATATGCACGCGTTATCATGGCTCCTAATTTGGAAAACACTGCAGTAATAAATTAATTAGTGGTTTTTATGGGAAACCATAATAAAAATTTTAATGTTCTTTAATGCTATTTTAAGGATAGTTTAAGGTATCCGACTACGTTTGGAACCGTGATTTTAAAAAAGCGCATAAATTGATAATTTCCATGATTTTTAGTGTCACTTAGATTAGAATACACGTAAAAAATTGTTTTAAGGACATTTTGACAAAAAAAAAATATTTAAATACACTATTTCGACAAAAAATTAACTTAGAATAACCTTTTTTTCAAAGTTTTCCCCTTTTGTGGAAAATGCTTTTATTATAATAATATTTTGCCTGTATATAGCTCAGACCTCTGTACAGAGGCTCAACTATGATTTTTGAAAAATTACATTATTTTCAGAGTTAAAAACCCATTGAAAAAATTTATTTTTTTTTTTCTTAAAATTTCTCCCCTGTTGTCAAAATATAGATAAACCCATTTTAAATTTTATATTTAAAAAATTCTAGTTGACCCTTCTGTACAGAGGTCTGCGCTATATACAGGCAAAATATTATTATAATAAAAGGGTTTTTCAAAAAAGGAGAATATTTTAAAAAACGGGTCATTCTATTTTAAATTTTTTTTTCAAAATTTTTAACTTCAAAAATTTTTTTATTGTAATAGTATTCTTAAAACAATTTTATATACATTTTCTAATCTAAGTGACACTAAATATCACAAATATTTTTTTTTTCCATTTACACGCTTTTGCAAAATTACGGTTCCGAACGTAGTCGGATACCTTAAAAGAGAATTGGAAAATGTAATTATTACATTATTATTGCGTACTTGTTCACATCATTGAATGTAATGTTCATCTAAATGTTCAAAAAAAAAAAAAAAAAAAAATATCAAAAAATGTTATATTCCGAATTGATCGCAGAGATAAAGTTAAAGGAGAATCTAAAATCAAAAATATGTGACACTGCGTGACACATCACCTCGTTGCCTTGTCCTTTATGTTATTGTGTTTATGTTTCCGACATCTTACATTCTCTCTTTAGATGGCTGACAACTGCCGATTCAATACAAAAAAATGACATATCCGCAAACAGCATGTGTTAGGCTTCACCCATTTTCTTTTGATATCTTTTAAAAATATGCTGAACATTGATATCACAAAATATTTATTTTTTTTTGACATTTTGTGGAGTATGATATATAACTATTTACTTAAATATTTTATTCAAACTTGGAGGGGATTGGGAAATGAAATATTGAAAATATCTCATACTATGAAAGATTTACTTTATATCTGCGGTCATTATACCCAACTATCATTCTAATTATAAAATATATTAAAATTTTCCGTCAATACTTTGTATCAAGTTCTAATTATTTGGTATATATGATGCATTTTTATGATTCTTATGCTTGGATTTTAGATATGTTAATATAAGCTTAAGTTCGTACTCCGGTTCATTGCGTTATTTAATTTTTATAAGAAAAGATTAATACAAAATAACTCATAAATTATGTTATTGTACATAGTAAAAAGTTTATAACGGAAATCTTGATTCTGTATCAATTTATCATTTTTGAAATATCACATGAATATTCTATTGGCTATCCACAATGTAATACTATGAGAGAAGAATTTAAAGATGGTGAAATTATACACCATGCAGATGGAATATAACGCTATGCATGCTAATATTACTGTACAAATTCTGTATAAATCGAGAAACAAAATTTTTCAAAAAATTTATTTTTTCACCCTTTTTGCTGAAGATTAAATAAAGGGTTCCCCAAAAAGAATTGATGTTGTTTTTTAAAAAGTCTGATTCATTAGTTTGACGATCATCAATCCTGCCGGGTAAAAGATATCAAAACACAGTGTAACCCGTTGTGTGCAATGAAAAATTTTTGAACAATTTGTAGAATACACGGTTCCTAAATGTTCTGTCAAAAATTGGTAACAAGATAGTTTTGAAAAATCAGCCTTCAAAAATGTATAAAAGGAAAAATCATCTTGTTGAGTACACCCTGATTCATATTAAGGGAGTGTAGAAATAAACTCAGTACCCATAGTTGTTGTAGAAATAGCAAGGCGAGGCTTGGTATAAGAAACATTTTACTTTCATTGTGATTCCGTAATATTTGTGTCAAATTTTTATATGGAGGCCATTTAAGGATAGTTATATTTAAGGCAATGAACACCTTGAGAAATTGTTATATTTTAAATGGTGTTGTTATTTCTAATGCCACCTGTTTGACTTAGTCAGATCGAGGTTCACGAAATTCATCGTGGGAAGGGGCTAGAAGCACGCCTGTAGTTGGCCTTAGCTTTGAGCACCATACATGTGACAGTACGATTAAGCTCGAAGAAATTTCCGAAGAGACGATAGATCTTTAAGATAGATGGCGCCACCATCTATATTTTCTCCACAATTTATTCATGGAACTGAAGGGGAGGGAAATATTCTCCAATCACTGTACTCGTGATTTCAGCCCACAAGACTTTCGGACCCACTGATTTAACAAGCACGTACTCTGTGTGTACTGGGATGGTATTTAGTGGCATCGGGCATCGAATCCTGGCTGTCCGGTCTGGAGTTCGATGCTCTAACCACTAGGCTACACACGGCTCTTGTAGATGGTAAATATATCTATTGCAGATGGTAAAAGAAAGGTGCCTGATGACACATATTTTGTGCAACATGTCCTAGTTCATGGACTATGATTCCTAACATATGTGAGATTCATCATTATCAGGCTCAAAAGATGCCCGTATTTGTGGTAAGTAGTGTGAAGAGGCTGGAGTAATACTTCTCCTTCCTTCTTTACCCACGAATTACGTAATCATATCAGTGTGGTGTTGCAATCAAAACATCAGCACCAATTTCAATGTAGAACAATCGGCCATTTTTGTCAAAGAAAACTCTTTTTATTTCATATTCAGAAACACATTTGACTAAAGTAATATTCATAAACGTGACACTCACAGCGAAATTTTCCACTCAAACAACCATCTAAAAAAACAAATATAATTAATAAAACATCTACCTTTTCTTTTCAATAACATTTGAAGAATGCGCTAATATAGAATACTAATAATTTGCATTTGTATCATAGTTATCGTGCATATTTTATGTCTATTAAATGATTCCTTGATGTTAGTAGTATTGTATTTTGGAAGACCAGTAGCACGTATAATTTGATTTAGTAAAGTTTTTTATGTACCAAATTAACAATCTGGAAGAACATTTTTCTATTTTTATTTTAATACGACAACGAAAAATTGAAATTTAGGCTGGTTATTGTAAATATAAATCAAATAAAAATTTGCTTTCAATTTGTGTATGGTTTGTTATAAAGCTCTAATAAATGAAGTACAGTAGAATATCGTTTACCCAATCGCTAATAATCCAGAGCGTGAAATAACCGAACCAGTTTTTTAAGAAACTTTGCAGCAAAAAAAAAAGAATGTGTACAATGGTGCAGAGAAAAATAAGTGATTATTTTCAACAATAAAGGAAAAATTGCGACATTTTACTCCTATTTTGCTTTATCTTCAAGCAGGTTTCCCGCATGTGATGATTTTCAATATTCGTATAGTGTTCGGTTTCATATACTGCATGGATCGCATTCGGATTTCGGTTGTCCGAACAATTGCGTATCAGAACGGTGCCCGGTCCCTAATGGATTTGGTTAAGCGAAGTTCTACTGCATTTTAAATTTATTTCTTGCTTATACGTGAATTCTAACTTGCTATGAACAAATTGTGTCTTTTTTTGGTATAATGCTTTATGACAGCGTTTCTCAAACTGTGGGAAGCGCCCTCCTGGGGGGCGCGATAACCCTACGAGGGGGCGCGGGCATATCGAAACTTAAAGATTTAAAAAAATAATTAATTTACTGGAATGAATTAAAACAAAATATTTTGAGACATTTTAAAAAATGCACTTTTACTCTGATATAATTTATGTATGTCATTTGGCGATATTACGTCATCAAAAATAAAAACTTCTTCAATACTTAATTAGCTATTTTTGATCCTATAACCAAATAAAAAAAACTTTTATTTGGTTTGATGTAATCCCATGGTGAGACATTTTTTATTGCGTTTTCTTTTTAAACCTAAAATAATACTTTTTCAGAGAGGAAACAAAACCCAGACCCAGAACCGAAACAATTTAAGAAGATAAGAAATTCATCACTGTTATTATTTTTGAAATACTGTGCATTATAACTCTAGGCAGCAGCATATATTTGCTCAACATCTCTTTGATCTTCTAAGTTATTGGTACAGTTAATTATGACCCCTCTCTTGTGCGTTTTTTTCTCATTTAGGGAAGTTGTAAATAATGTATTTCTGTGAAGGGGGCATGTAAAAGAGTTTTATGATATTTGGAAAATCACAGAGAGCACTTGAAGGGTTTCTTGACCAAGATTTATTTTTATGAGTACTCTCAAACATATAAAGCATAAAGAAAAATGTTTTACACAATTTTTTTTATCAGTAACATCTATATTATAAAATTGAATATACTTTTAACTAGATCACGAAACTTTTACATAGATCACGAAATCGTTATTTTTGGCAAAACTGTTTATTTGTTACAAAAAAAAAATTGAAAAGTCCTTGAAAGTAGGTAACTATACTTTCTCTTAATTAAATTATTCACTGGAATCACGATTTTTATCGTATACAATAAAAATAAATTATAAAAAAAAAAAAAGAAAGAATTCGGGTGCCTCATTCACCCCGCGAGACCATTAACGATAGTATCCAGTGTGTGCTTGCTACCGAGATAAAACATTTTGAAGTCTTCTCGCTTTAAGTATTAAAAATAACACAATTTTTCTTCATTGGGGAATTTTATATTATTTTTCATTATTTAACATGAATTCTAAATGTTCATCCTATGAGGCTTAAAATTACAGTTCGCTTAAAACTAATTATAATATGAACATTCTTTTTTAAAATATCATTTTACATTTTCGTAAACATTGTCGTGCATTTGGGTTTACGCTCCTGACAATTCAGCTATTATATCAAGAATGTTTTCGTTTTTTTTTCAAAAAACGAACTTGTGCGAAAGCGGGTACTTCATACAGTAGAATTTTAATGTATCAGTGCTGCACAAGGTATTGTACAACTAATTAATTAACACCAATTTAAGAGAACGTTTAATAAGCATTAGCGACTTCCATGGGCTTGCTTCTCAGAGGAAAGTTTTTCAAAGGAAGGTTTATGATTAGAAATTGACTTTCTGAGTAATTTTTCTATATTTGGCTGAGATTAATATTTTGTCTTCAAAGAAGCCACTGCATTTTACAATCTGTTCCAATTTAAAAATTCGAGAAAGAAAAATAAAATACATATTACTTAAAAGTAACATATATAAAATTTAATATACTTATCTTATTAATTTGTACGGTTTATAATTAAGATCAAATTGCAGCTTCTGCGTCAAAGTGCATTTTTATTGCATTCAATACATTATTATTGTACAAGGGGGGGGGCGTGATAAAAATTATGATTGAAAAGTGGCTCGCTAGTATTGAAAGTTTGAGAAGCACTTCTTTAAGCAAATAAAATTGATGTCCTTCCTTATGAATTAAGAAATTTTAATTTTCTTCTATTTGATTATATAAATTATTTTTATAAAATTAATGTTTAAATTACTCTACACAATTTAAGTTTAAGGAAGCTATAAATAATTTATAACTATTAACTATAAGTGGAAAATTAATTGCCAGGAAACAATTGTTATTAGCAATATAAACACGCATTTTGTCCAAAATAAAAATATGTTCCTGAGGAAATAATAGTAATTTAATGTGAAACACTTATAATAATAACCAAATAAGTGTTTTGATATTATGAGTTCAAAAATTTTTCAATCAAATAACTTATATTTTCATTTTTTTATTACTATATTATTGTATAGCATTATAATTCAAAGGTTTTTTAATTAATATACAATGATTCAAATGAATTTTATTTTGGCGGCTTTGTAAGTTAGCTATCGTTATGAAATTGCAATTCTAAATATAAATTTTAAAGCTCAGGTTAATCATATGCCCCAAATGATTTATCTACCTAAAGAGAAAAAAATGTTTCAGTATTCATTTTTTTCGATTTGAACCACGTTAAGTTTAATCTCTGATGACTTCTTTGATTAAAATTAATGCAATATTTAAGTTAATAGATTATTAACCAAAAATTAAATCGCATCTTATAGTAGATGTAAAAAATAGAGTTCTCTTAAGTATTTTATATAACATACTTGCGATTGTGTGCCATTTTCATAAGAGAGTAATATTAAATTTTAACATTATTTCGTGATTTTGTAGCATACTTTACATAATGATTTCCACCCTTGTTTTCTAAGTCATTTGAATTCTACAGAGCTACGTAATTAGATATACATATAATTAATTTTACCTTCTTAATTAAAACCACGCTATCACTGAATTCAACCTACAGGTGTGTTTGCGTTACATTATTCTGCAAGCATTTATTAACTTAGCGAATATATATATCACTGGTTAAGACAGAGACTACGGAATTCATTTAGCAGAGAACCATAAAGACGTCTTTATAGGAAACAGAGTGAGAAACAAAGTAGGTACTGAACCAGCATAAAAATAAGCCCTGAGCAAATAAACGGAAATGTAACAAGTAGAGTTTCAGGGTATAGTAGAGTTTGCTAATGAATAAGAAATATCTTAGTAGAGACTTCTCTCATTTATTAGTAAATCATTCGAATTTTAGGGGGAAAAAGCACATTAAAGAAGAAAATATAAGAAATCTTTAATTTCATTTCTTAAGAAGAAATGAAAGTAAAGGTGATTTTTTATAGAACATTATAGAAACCTCATTCTCAAAGTAATATATATATATACTATATTAAGAGTGAAAAAGCTCTAAAACCTACAATGCCAAAAAAGGAAGAAATTGGAGTTCATGAGACACAAAAAATGTTTATAGAAAAAAGTCTGGACTAAACTGGAGACCTATTATTGGGTTGTTCGGAAAGTCATTTCGTTTTTTTTTGGGGAACATGAAAGACAGTTTTCGTATAATGAATAAATATTTTATTAAATTATATATTGGCCATTCTGGTCCAACACCTTTGCCATCTTTCTGGAAGGGAACATAATTCCCTCTCATAAAAGTTTTGGTCCTTGCTGGCAAAAACTGGTTTCAGGTGGTTTTTGACATCTTCATTTGAGGTAAAGGTTTTGCCATCCAAAAAAATTTTTCAGGGACCGGAACAAATAGTAGTCGGAAGGCGCCAGATCTGGAGAATATGGTGGATGTTGCAGTACGTCCCCCTTCAAGCTGTAAAAGTTTTGGCAGTGACCAAACTTGTGTGGGTCTCGCATTATCCTGGTGGAACACTACACCCTTCCTGTTGATTAATTCGGCCTCTTCTGTTTAAGTGAAACATTCAATTTGCCCAGCTGATGGCAATAGACTTCTGAATTAATCGTTGTATTGTCCGGCAAAAACTAAAAAAAGATTCCTTTGACATCCCACCCAAAAGAGCATCACCTTTTTGGTGAATGTTGGCTTTGACACGCTTTGAGCCGGTTCATCTTTTTCTGCTCCATGACCTCTTGCGTTTAACATTGTTGATACAACCCCTTTTTTGTCCCCAGTAAAAATCCCCTTCAAAAGCGCGACGACACAAATTTCGCTCCGTAAGGACATGGGACACCCACACATCGAGCTTCGAGGTTAAGCCCATGCCTTTCAAATGGCCATAAACAGTCAAATTCGACAAATTTAATCTCTCACCGATCTCTCGTGTGGTTATTCGCCGATTTGCATCAACTAATGCCTTTATCGCATCTTTCAGTTGACGGCCTTCAACGTGGTGCATTTTCGACATCAAAATTGCCGGATCGAAATTTTGCAAAACCAAATTCTGGCACTGGCGTACCTGTTAATACGCCTTCTCATAAATATCCGTCAATTTTTTCTCGTTTGGGACAGCATTTTTACCTTTCTGAAGTAAAAAGAAAATATGACGAAAAATGCTGCTTATTGCTCCATATTTAAAAGGGACAACCAAAAACTACTGCGTAGAATTAATAGAACTTTTTCACACACAAGCTTGCAATATCAGTCAAGACATATAATGGTTATGCAGCTTAAGTGTGAAGTTGGTTTCGAAAAACGTAATTAAGTCCCTCTGACGGAAAACGAAATTACTTTAAAACCCAATATGATTTTTAAAGCGTCGCTGAATTAGGCCAAGGATTTAGGTTAATTTAAAATATATATATATATATATATATATATATATATATATATATATATATATATATATATATATATATATATATATATATATATATATATTGTGTGTGTGTGTGTGTGTGATATGTTTTGAGTCAGAAACAGACTTAGTTTATAAAAAGGATCTTTATTTGAGGAAAGTTAGACAAGTTCTGACGCTAAGAGCAGAGAGGAAAAAAGCACGCCACCGAAAATCTTAAGTGGGTTTACACTTAAAAGTAGATGCTGTAAGTATCGCGGATTTTATGAGTGTACTTGAAAGTTAATGCTGACATATAGGGCTATTAAATATAACGATCTGGAATTAGACATGTTTGTTGGCTAGCCATATGTTCGGAAGAAATAAATGGGTGATTAATTTGATACTTGAAGAGGTAATGAAAAAAGTAAAAGTTAAGTGCTAGATAGGGAATTTAATTTTTAATTTAATTTAATTATCCTTACATTTGTATATATAACTCAACCTTTAATTTTTCATAATTATTATCATTTAATGATTTTGTGTCACTTAAAATTCGATATTATTCAGTTATGTATATTATGTATAAACGCAGTCTTGATTAAAAAAAAATTATTTTATCTTGTATTTCAGGCTACTAAAACACATGTTTCTTCACAATTGCATAAACAAATTTCAATTACATTGAATTTACTCCTAAACTATATGCTTGACTGAATTAGTAATATTAACAGAACAGATGTTATTAATGTTAGATATAACTCCTGATGATGAAGCAAGTATCCATAGTGATTTTTGTTTGGTTTGTACTTAAAAGCGGACCTTTTTACTACTGCCTGTGGTGATAAAGTTTAAGTCAATTGTTGTAGTTATTCAATAACTGATGATTTGTTGTCAATCTTTTGTAAGGGGAGTTATATAGTCAAATCTTATAAGAGCATATCGTAAGCATATCGTAATAATTAAAAATAGTTCTTAAATTATCTTCGATTGTATATATATATTTACTCAAAGTACTTACAGACAACATTTGTTTACAATGGACACCTGCTCATTACAGAATTTTTGGCAAAGAAAAGACTGACATACAAGCTAGCAAGAAAATTATATAGCAACACACGATCTTTCTATTTTTATGATTAAATTGTTTATTATTTTAATCATTAAGAATGAAATTAACCTCTTAACTAGTTTCCACATACTACCAATGGCTACCGAAAGCTGACCACAACCGGTTTCTGCGTACCCTGCATGGGCACTGATATTTTCTTCTTTTTATCTTTGATTCGAACATATTCTTATGGTGAGATTATAGTGCTAGAGCAGTTCCTCCGTGGTACTTAAATACTTCGCATCCGGAATTCTCTTTGTGGTGAAGGCGGGAATTTTTCATTGAATGCAAGTATTTCTTCATAGCATGTAGAGTGTAATTGTATAAAAAAAAAAAAAAAATTAGGTTTTTTTGTGTTCAGCAATTATATACTAAAAATAGTTTAAAGACTCTAAAAATCGAAAAATAAAATAAAGTTCTTCTATTTTAGCATTCTGTTAAATATTATGCTTAGCTATATGCAATAAAAAGTGTTCCCTTTTTTGAACATTTCGAGCAAAAGAAAAGAAAAACGCTTAAGGTAACCGACTACGTTCAGAACCGTGATTTTGCAAAAGCTCATAAATGGATAATTTTCAAAATATTTAGTGTCATTTAGATTATAATACATATATACATTTGTTTTAAGGATATTTTGACAAAAATTATTTAATACAATATTTTGAAAAATTAACTTAAATAATTTTCAAAATATTTCCTTTGTAAAAATTATTCTATTATAAAATTATTTTGCCTGTATATAGCTCAGCCCTTCTTACAGAGGCTCAACTAAAACTTTTAAATATATAACTTAGAAGTGGGTTTACCCATTTTACGAAAACAGGGAAAATTTAAGAAAAAAACGCCGAAAATTATTTCAAATTTTTTTGGCTAACTCGAAAAATAATGTGAATTTTAAAAATCTTATTTAGCCTCTGTAAAATCTAAAAGCTATTAGGCAAAATTTTTATAATAGAAGCTTTTTTCAAAAGGATAATTTGAATAAAAGGTTTAAATTCTAAGTTAATTTTTGCCAAAAAAATTATTTTAAATATTTTTTTTGTTAAATGTCCTTAAAACAATTTTATACATGTATTCTAAATCAAAGTGACACTAAATATCATGAAAACTGTCCATTTAAGTGCCTTTTAAAATCGGTTCCAAACGTAGTCGGATACCTGTAAACCCCTTAATAAGGAAGATCTGGGGAAAACCCCCGCTATAAAAGGTGGGGGGGATTTTTTAGGGGGGACGCCCTCTTTTGTTTAAAAGGCAAAATTGGAAGTGGCCCATAAACTGTATTTTTAAAAACCCCCGGAAAAGAAGGGAGAATTTTTGGGACAGTAATTTAACGAGAAAATGTCGTTAAAATACTGGATAGCCCGTTAAATAGTATTTTAAGCACTAATGTTCAGCATTTGAAAAATAAATGTTAGTAATGTTAGAAATAAAAAAATTATAAAAATAAAAATTAAATATAATAAATTATAAAAAAATAGTATGTGGTATAATTTTATCTCTTTTTATCTAAAAAGACAACTGATAAAACATGATAAATAATAATATTTTTTTTAAATCTTGAAAATTCTATTTTCCTCAAATACACATTATCGAATTCCTATTTAAAATATCCCTTCACTGTATAGAATTATATGCAATAAATTAAAGTCTACATGCTATTATTTCACTGCTACCTTAAAATATTATTTATTTAAGTTCAGTTTTTAGAAATCTACAACTTAATACGAAAAACCTGAATAAGTCTTACGAATGAAGCCAAAAAACATAATTTCTGTTATTATTTCTATATTTATTAAAAATGTAACTAATAGCTTATTTCTATCTTAAAAAGTAATAATGAAACTGATATTTCTTTCTTTGAAATCCTTAATGTATTTGATAATACAAAAAAAAAATAAATGAAACGAAAAAAACAAACGAAAAAAACAGCACGATAAAGGCTAACTCGCGTTCATGAAAATACGTCGAAGAAAATATTTTATCTTTTGTACACCTTTTCAAAAGAATGTAATGTTATTTTTTTAAATAGATATTCACATGTATCTAAAAAATTCTTTTTTGTAAATTTCGTAGAAAGTATTTTATGTTGACTTACGAAATGAAAGGGAAAAAAAGCATTCACAATAACTATCACCCTTGGCTGTTTTCTTTGAAATCTTTCTTCATATTCAAATTTTGAACTGTTTTGTAGATCGGAAATATGTTGTTTTTTCTCAAAATGTATTTTTTTGAATTAAAAAAAAGAAATTTATGTTTGAATAACAGAAAAAAAAGATGCATGTAAATCTGATCGACTTAGATCTAAAAATTCATTTCTAATTCTCTAAAATTTAAAAAAAAACTATATATTGATTTTTTTTCATTTTTGAGGTAGAATTAAATCTACAATTAATATGAAATTTATAACTTTAAAAAATATTGTAATTTATAATGTATAAAACTAGCTAAGCAACTCGAATTTCGGTACTTATTAAATTTAAGAGGATTAGATACTTTCATCTGGCGTATTAAACATGTTTAACAATAAAAAAAAAATCATTGTAGACGTACGTATATTATGATCTCACTGGAATTAAATAATTTTACTGGGATAATTATCTTTTTTTAGTCGTTGAAAGAATGAAGAAAATTTTGGTATATTACTTTAGTTTTAAATTTTATTTAATTTACATAAAGAGACAAAATGAAACGAAATTGAGACACACTTTAACATTTAGACAATACACAAAAGGGTTCTTAGTTATATTCGAAGATTTAGGCTTTTAAATTTTTTTCAATCGGAATCTTTGTGAAAATCATGTGATTTCCGTTAATGAGTATTGGTCAGAATACACAGGTGGGGCAATATTGCATCATTTTGTTTTCAAAAGTGCGAACGGCACAATTTCTTAGAAAATAAAGTTGTGATAGAAACGATATTTCCCGACGGTGTTCTAAACTAAACAAAATTATTGTATGATGTTTTGAAGGGCTCAAGACTATCATGAAAAAAATAAAATCCCTCGATGGAAAATTTAAATGGTGAATATTACATACGTATATATTATCACTCTATTCATGAAATAAATTACCATTAGTCTTATAAAGCAAAACAATAAATAGAAATATATAGATATATAAATCATGAGTAATGTAACCTTACAATCTTACTGCTCGAATCTTTTCCCCTTATGGGCTGCATATTAACAATCAAGCCTTTGCACACATTACAAGTTCCCAAATGTGAGAACCTATATAGTGGTGGCACCATATAGTGCCGAATCTCGCTACCAAATTCGGATGCTTGGATAACTTTAATTGAAGCTCGCATCGGATACGGAATACTGACATGATTTAATTTTCCGGGAGTACCAGAACTAATTATATTCTCTTACATGACACATAATCATATGCCATGCGTGACTACGATTTTTGACCTATCGACTCTAGTCAGGGTCGAACTCGCAACCTTAAGCATACGAAGCGGGCAAGCTACATCTAAGCCACCGTAGCTAATGGTATCCAAATCTAAGAGTTTTCCTTATTAGTACTAAGGCTATTTATTGTTTACCTATATATAAATATATTTAGGAGGATGTAAGATAAGTAACGGCAATATAGGTATAAATCAAATATTAACCCTTTAACTGTTAGGTTATTTTGATGATTTGGGTGTACAAATTATCAAATTTTTTTGAATCAAAGAACTTCTCTAACCTTTGAAGTCTTAAGTAAAGTGCTGCCATCTATTGAATTGAGCACACATTTACTTTTCCCGAGAATCAGTCGGGTTTGACAAATAAATGAAGCCGAAATAAACGTCTCCCGATATATATTCGGGTAAAACAATACGATGCACTCAAAACTTTTTTACCCCGAGTAATACTCGGGCATGGCAGTTAAAAGGTTAATGAACTTACAAGTACAGTTCGATTACATTCCTTCTATGTAACCACAGGCAAAGCTTATAGCATTTTGCTAAATAACGGAAAGTAGTTGGATATCCTTGACAAGGTTGATGAATTGTTGATGTAAGCGATTGAGCGCTCTACTGCTCGGATAGCGGATGCTACTTTAGTATTCCGTAGGAAAGTTCATCGAGGATTTATGGAAAGAAGACCACTCAAATTGTCAAACTTTTGATGAATGGAGGGCAAGTCTCATTCCGACCCGAAAGGAACGCTTTAACCCATTGTTCAACCATCCTATACGCGGTAATGTATTTTTGCCCAGGCTTCCAGTAATCTTCGATAACCTTCTGTTGCATTTTCGCCAAGGGCAATTTCGATTTTAAGCCACGACAGCTGTTCACCATTTGAAAACATGCTTTAGAGCAGTGATACTCAACCTGCGCCTTGGGCGTTTCCTGAGTGGCCCAGCCATGTACCATTACACTAAGAAAATTTAATTATTGGAGAACAATGTACTAAATCTTCCACGGGAAATTCTATTCATCAAGCAGTCAAATCTATCAATTTGCATTTTTTTATAGTAAGCAAAAGGTTTAGTCATGGAGGAAAGGAAATCGAAGCTGTTACATAATTCAGTAAAAAATGCATTAATGTAAATATTTTTGTGTGTGTGTTTGATAGAAAGGTTAATACAGTTTTTACAATAACAGGAAAAAATATTTTATAAATTTTGGTCAATTTTGCTTTTTTTAAATCTGTTTTTGGTTTTTAATTTTTTTCCCCTTATTTTTTTTGCGGCCAACGTCCCCACTTCCCCCAAAAATGTCAAAAAAAAGGGTTTGAGTCCCCCTCTGCCCCCGAGGGGTGGAAACGAAAACTTTTTCCCCCAAAACCCGCCACAAACAACTACCCTTCTAACTAGATGATGTTTTTGCACTCTGAACACCCCAAAAAATTTTGCCCCCAACCTTTCCCTAATAATATTTGAGCAAGGTTTTAATGTTTGCGGGCAAGAAAAAAGATGCGACTTTTTTTAATTTAAAACCCTTGTACATCCCGTACATATCAACCCAGAAATTTCATCTGTATCTACATCAGCGGTTCTTAAACGTGGTTGGGGTCTACTCATGTAACGGAAAGTTTTCCCCTTTTTTAAAACCCTCAGAAAGGGGGTCGTGGGAAAAAAATGAAAATGTGTTTTATGCTAGACTAGATTCAAATAGTCCCCAATAAAACTCTCCCTGGGAAATTTGTATTTTTTGGTCACGAATATTAAATCGAGGAGGGGTTTCAAATTCTTGGTTTTCACTTTATCACCCTGATACAAAAAAGGGGGAAGGGGGAAAATTTAAGAACCGTAAACCCACATTTTTTTTCCCTTTCCAAAAAAACTTTTGAGAATGAATTTTTTTTTTTCCCCCAAAATTATTTTCCCCGTTATATACAAACAATCCCAAAGTGTGTAAACAAAAGCCGTAAATAAATTTTTCCCTTTCAATGGGGTTTCTCCAAAATTTACCCCCCCTAATTTTTAAACCCTAAAAACCATTTTGCCAAAAAAAGTTTTTTTTAAAAAAATTTTTTAAAAATTTTCAGAAGGAAAAAAAAAATCAAGATTAAAAAAATTTTTTTTCAATTAAAAATTTTTTAAAAAGTTTTCATACACAAAACAGGTTTTTAATTAAAATTTTGTTAATTAAAAATTTTTTTATAATTTACATATATAAAAAATACAAAAATTTTTTTTAAATTTTTTTTTAAAAACGTTTTAAACTTTAAAAAAGATTTTTATTTATTTTTCAAAACAGTTTTATAAAATGATAAAGGGAAAAAAATTTTCCAAAAATTGAATTTTCGAAATTTTTGATTTTTATTTTTTTAAATTTTTGGTTTTAAAAATCTTTAAAGCCTTCCGGTTAAATTTTTTTTAAGTAAAAAATTTTTTCCTTAAAAACAATTCTTTTGTTTTTTTTTTTTTTTTTAAAAAAAATTAAAAAGTTTTTGAAAAAAAATCTTTTTAAAATTTGTTTTTTTTTATTATGAAAACCCTTTCCCAGTTGGAAACAAAATGTAATTTTAAAAAATTTTCTTTTTTTTTTTAAAATTTCCCAAATTTTCCTAAATGATTATTCACATAATCCCCAAAAAGTTAAACACATAATCCTTTAACACGTAAATCAGTTTTCCCCAAACTCATCACTCCTCTACAAATAAATCGCCCCCCGTTGGCTTTTTTTGTGCGTGAAAAAAGTTTTTTCCCGCCTATCTTGATAACTCTTATCTGTCTCCAAAAACCCTGGGCGCTTACCGATAATCCATCCCCTTTTATGAAAAGAAAAAAAAAAATATCCCTTTATACCAAATAGATTCCCTTGCTTCATCCCAGTCTTACTTTGATCGAGCGACAAACAAAAAGTCCCAATAATATTCCGTTCTAAGATTCACTTTTAGAAGTTGGTGACTATCTTTATTATAACATGGGCATCGAAATATTGATGCTGAATTTATTTCTCTATAGGCCTGTGATTACTTCCAGTTCTTATCTGAATCCTCTCAGATGTATTTGGAAATGAGTGTTTATAAAGCAGAAAATTACTCTTCAGTCCCATAAAATTATTTATGGAGACGAAAAAGGGTACTAGATTTTTTTATATTGTTTTCCAATATTTTTCATACTAACTGTGACTGATCAATAAACTTTTTCGCTAACTTTCTTTTTTTTTTTAATTTCCGGGACTACGTTAAGGGAAATCTTTACATAAATGTAAGAAGTAAACAAAACACAGTAGTATTTCTAAAAAGCAGTAGTGAGGGCCGATATTAATTTGTATCGACTTTTTCATTTTAGATAATGTTTCTCAGTCGTACTTTTTAGTTAATCATGAAGTATTTGAAGTTGTTAACATTCAAACTTTTAAGAAAGAATTTATAAATAGTAATGATGAATGAGATGAGTTATTCAAGGTATTAATAGTTAATAATCCTTCATTATCCGGTATTCTGTATTGATTTTAAATATTTTTTCTTGAAGGCTTTTTTTCCTAAAAAAGTACTGTAAGATTCTATTATAATAAAAAGTACAAATTTATAGATCAATTCTTCTTTAAATTTAAAATCATTCCATTATATGTGTAGAAGTTTTGTGTACGTGTTTAATTTCCATAAAACACTAACTTACTTCATAGGTGTTTCGCTATAAGTGATATTACATTTCACTATTCTATATAACTAATATTACATTAAAAAAAAAGGTTACACTATACCCTGAGAAAATTGTATTTAATTAATGTTTAAAATTATTCCGCTCGCATTTTACATCAGAAACAGTCTAAGGAAATGTTATAGGGAAAAAAAAAATTAGAAGTTTCTATTAAAACTACAACACTATTAATTATAAGAGCAATCTGGTAAAACTACTAAATTTAGAACCAATTAAAAATATCTATTAATTTATACAGTGACGGAAAAAAAATTCCACACCAAGAAAAACTTGTATTAGATAAACAAAATTTGATAGGCTTGTTTATACATCTGAAAGATGACATCGATTCAAATTTCGCGCTTAAATGTGGTGCTAGTAGCTCCACTCAGAACTAAAAGATCAGGGTTGCTTTAAATGCGTGCTGTAAAGTTTGTGAGCATTATTTGTCTGGGAAATTTGACGTAATGAGTTGATGTACCAAGAATGCCTTTTAAGAAGACGAAAAAGCCATTATCAACAGCTCACAGAATTTGAACGTTGCCTTATAATAGGGCTACGAGAAGGTAGGTTTGCATTCCATGATATTGCAGAAAGACTTGGTTAGAATGTATCCACTATGCATGACTGTTAGGAGCAGTGGCCAAGGGGTGGTACAGTCTGAAGAAAACCGGGTTCTGGGAGGCCAGATAGCGCTAATGAGAGGGAAGGAACTCCGTATTTGGTGTAGGGTAGTGGCGCATCGTACTGTGTGTGCGGCAGTAATTCAAACTGTAGTTGGTACCACAATGACACAACGAATTTTTAGAAATTGGTTACTACAAAGACAGCTCCAAGTTTGGCGCCATGTAGCGGGTATTCCACAGAATCTAATCTATTTCCATTTGCGACGCCAATGGTGTAAAGCTCATTAGAGGACGAAGTGGAGATCTGTTGTGTTTCCCGATAAAAACAGGTTCTGCCTTGGTGCCTGTCATGAACGTGTGTTAGTCAGAAAGACTCCTGAAACCAAACAGCCTGTGGTCTAGATACACTGAACCTACACCTGGAGTCATGGTCTGGGTAGCAATTTTTATGACAGCAGAAGCCCACTCGTGATTATCACAAATGCACTTACTGCAACTTTTTACGTCAGTCTGTTAATTCGACCTATAGTACTGTCATTTATGAGCAGAATACAAGGGAGAGTTTTCCAACAGGATAATGCTCACCCTCGTATCGCTGTTTTATAGCAATGTGCTCTACAGTGTGTTGACATGTTACATTAGTTTGCGAGGTCACCAGATTTGTCTCCAATTGAACAAGTATGGGATATCATTGAACGACAACTCCAGCATTTATCCACAGGCAGCCCCGTATTGACACAACAAGTACAACAATCATGGAACTCCATGCTACAAATTGACATTTGGCACCTGTATGACACAATGTATGCACGTTTGCAGGTTTACATTCAAAATTCTTGAGGTTACACAAGCTATTAATGTAACAGCATTGCATGTTTAAACTATGTATTTTCTTGAGCTTAAATTAACTAGTTATCTTGAAATCTTGAAAATATAATCAATTAAACATGTGAACAAAACAATTACACTGTCTATATAAATTTCATTACTCTACAATAATTTTTTCTTCTTCGTGTTTTCGAATTTTTTTCCCCACCAGTATATATATATATATATATATATATATATAACTAATTTATTCTAAATTTTAAAAAAAAGAAACTAAACCGATATCACATAAGTCATCTTTCAAATGGATTTTATTTGTTAATTATCAGTAGGAAGATTCATATAATTAAAATATTTTGGCACTTAATTTAATCCAATCACCGTGTTCAAAATAAATATTTACTTAAGGCCTAATTCACATATGTGACGATTTTCTCACTAATCACATTGTAATGACTTCTCTCAGATCTGGGCTAACTATTTATTTCAACATGAAAATTATCAAAATAATAAATAAAAGGGTATAATCTAATTACAGTTCAATATCACATTTGAGTCTCTTTCGCACTCTCTTCTGTTCCTGGATTTACCAGCCAGGAGACCGCTGTACTTCGCGGGCTCGTTCGTAATCAGTTCGAGTCTCTTCCGTATTCTCTCCGGTTTTCTCGATCTTTCAAGCCAGGAGACCGCTGTACTTCGCGGGCTCACTATCGCTCTTCCTATCGCTCAAGGGACGTCCGAACCGCTCCCTTCCAAGATCCAGTCTCCTCTCTTCCGGACTCTCTCGCCCGTTTTATAGCATTTCTTTTCCCTCGTCATCCACCGCTCATTTCTTTGTCGGCCTCGGTCCTCATCCTCCTGATGACGCCTTCCGGTCTCGGCCTCTATTGATGTCGCACCCCTCTGCCGCGCCAAACATTGTCTCGCTCCCGCCAGTCCGAAAGACGCCAAGGCTGGGTGTACAGCTGTATGTTCTCCGACGAGACGGCGCCTCCGAGTTCTGGGAAAATGGGCACACAATGACAAGGCGCCCCTTTTGACAGTCCGGTCAATTGGGCAAAAAGGGTGCCGAAACTCGACCACCCAGCTACGAAATTCCTTCTCAGCAATTAAGGGAACTTCTCGGAATTTTCGCAGCTTCTGTCGGCACGGGATCTGTTGAAAAATAGGGGAAGGAGATATGCTTCGTCACAACATATTCGGAATATGTAAATATTCTGTATATCTCGCATTTAACAAGTGTTACTTAAAATTTTTTCAAACAAGCAATATATATGTAGCTCATTGATATTGTGTGAATTGAGCTTGACTAAAAATATAATCACCGAAAGACACAGTTTAAAAAAATTAATTATGAAACAAATCACATATTTTGATTTTCTAATATGATATTTTAATGGATCGGTAGAATTTTGTGACGAAAGTTTGAAATTGGATTATTTCTTACTCTAATCTTCAATGCTAATATAAAAAAAGTCAAGTTATTCTCTTAAAATTTTATTTAAGTTTTCTTAATTCTAGTGTATATTCATCATATAGTTTTAAATTGTGTTGATTTTGAGTATCTTTTTTTTTTTTTTTTTTAAAAAAAAATTATTTGATTCTCTTTTGGATTTAAAGCCAGCAAAATATTTTTTTTTGATAGCTAGATATAAAAAAATGATATATTATTTAAATTCATTTTTTAAAAATTCATATTTATGTTTGTAATTATTACTTTTATACTTCAATTGCTATTAAACCAGTGTTTCTCAAACTGTGGGGCGCGCCCCACTAGGAGAGGCATGGTAACCCTAGGAGGGAGCCGCGAGCCTATCGAGAAGTTGAAAACAAAATATTATTACAAAAAATATTCATTTTTTGAAAGCAAACAAACAAAATACATTCTGATATAATAAAATTTTTTTTTAAAAAAACAAACATCTATAAATATATCAGTACTGCACTATTTGTATGTATTTTATAATTGATTTAACAATACTAAGTTAAGAACACATTTATTAATTAACAGTAGCTAAAGCCTTGGAAATAATTTTATGGATAGCAGTGAACAGAAAAAGTCGTATTTTTGAAAGACGCATATATAGGTTTGTTGCAATTTACGCATTGGCTGAGAATGACGTTTGTATACGCCGGCAGCACTTAAGAAGTTAAAGTCGTCTTTTGGTTTTAGGGTTAAAGTATTGTACTATCGAATTCAATACATTGTTATTGTAGGGGGGCGCAATGAAACCTATGATTTAATTTTGAATCTCAAGCATTAAAAGTTTGAGAACCACTGTATTAACCTAATTTAAAAGTACACTGTAAATAAATGTATAACTGATCAGTATGTCACCTATACGTTGACGCAGTAGTACATCAAAAAACTCTTGCCCTTAAAAAATAAGATTGTACACTTGGTTGTAAGAAGATTTCACCAAAATATCTAAACAGAATCACACTTAAGTAAAACAAAAGTTAAGAATACTTTAAAACACACATTATAAATCTAGTCAGAAAACAAGAAAACAGTATCAAAATTTAAAAAACTCTAAAAAAACACCTAAAAAATTAAAACATTGAAAACTTGAAGAAAATTAAAATTTTCAAATAAAATAATCCGTGGTGCCATCTAGCGAAATATATAATAAAAATCAAAAATCCAAACACATTATACTTAATACTAATCAATAATTTTGAATTTTTGATATATATGTACCTACATATATCAGCGTGTGTACATATGTGTGTATACACATATACAATATTTAATCCACATTTTTCACTATGTCAGTTTCTTTTTCCGAAACGATTTATTTGACGCATTCTATAAAAAATAAATTATAAATTTCACATTTTTTTGAATATTTACTTTTCACTTTTCAAAATATCTCAACTATTATTAATAATCCAATATATTTAAGTCTAAAATGTAGAAAGTCAAACCATGCTTTATTGAATATCTTTCCAGTCCTACTTTCTCTGTATGATCTTCTTGCTGAATAGAAGGTTATATTGCAAGTTTTTATATCGTTGGAAGCTGTAAAACCATCCCTCGGGCGGATGGATTCGAGTCTCGAAAAATCTAAAAGACCAGAAAAAAAACCATTTTTGCCGTGTTTACTTTTAATGTTCGCTTCACTTATCAGCTTAAAATTGTTATTGGTACTCTGAAAAGAAATGTTTTTGGATTTAACGTCTGCTGTGTATCACTCCACGATTTTCCTTGCTGTATATATTCCATAAACACACTATGAATTAAATATATAAATAATTTTTTACTTCCTGGCAAAGATAAAATAGTTATGTCGTTTGCTGGGGTTTGAAGAAATTAATATTAAATTCGATGGACTGTAAATGTAACTTTATACATGGGAGACATTGCATGGTTTTCAAAAGAATAAATAGTGAATATTTATTAATTTAAACAACATAAATGCACACAAACCATAGCATTTGAACTAGAGTACATTAGGAAATTAAGTGGATGGGTATAAAGCAATAAAAAACAGCATTTCTTGAAAATATTTTTAAGAAAATGTATAAAACAATAAATAAAAAGAATATATATGGCATTATAATAAATTCATAAAGATATAGTTGGAATTATGTGTATGTCGTTTTGCATTCCATTTTTTAGACATGTTCTGTTTTAAAATAATTTTTATTGGCCTTCTAAGGAAAAAAGGTTAAATCTGTATTTAATTAGGTAATTGTGTACCTACGTACACGTTACAAATGTGTCAACATACAAAGGTAATTCATTGTTATGCTTAATTGATAATTTCTTAAAAGAAAAAAAAAACAGGGTAATACATGTCGATAAGAATCTAATTTTTAAGGACTCTTGAGCAATGTACACAAAGAAGAAAATGGTAAATCTGTATTTGATGTGCTTCATACTTTAATACAGTGCTTTCTCAAAGTTTCAATATTCGCGACCCAATATTCAATCATAATTTTCATCGCGCCTCCCGCATACAATAACAATGTATTGAATTCAATAATACTATATTTTGATGCTAAAACTACGATACGACTCTTTAACCTCTTAAGGGCCACCGACGTATATAAACGTCGCACTCAAGTGCGCTAATTACACCGGACATATATATATACGTCTTTTCGAAGTACGATCTTTTCTGTGCACTGTTATCCATAAAATTATTCCGAAAGCTTTGGAATTGAATAAAAAGACCTTGACAGTGTTTGCGTTGAATTTATTCATTTCAGAGGCTCTTTTTTATTATTTTTATTTATTCCTTTTCTCCCCGTAACTTTTAATTGGCATTTAAGGGATTTATTATAAACCGTACAAATTATCAAGATAAGTGTTAATTTTTGTATATATTTTTATATATGACAATCCCATAAGGCAGTGTTTCTCAATCTGTGGGGCGCGCCCCCCTTGGGGGGCGTGATGACTCTACAAGGGGGGCGTGAGCCTATTGAAAAGTCGAAAAAAAAAAGGTTATTTAAATAATTATTTACTGAAAGTAAGCAAACAAAATACTTTCTGATATAATAAAATATAGAACACATATTTACACTGATATAATACACTTATAAATGTATCAGTACTGTACAATGTGTATTTTATTATTAAATTAACAATACTAAGAACAAGTTTGATAATTATCAATGACTCTATGGGCTTGTATTAACACTTATCTTGATAGTTTGTACAGTTTATAACTAATTCCTTAACTGCCGATTAAAAGTTATACGATTCGCTCCCCAATGCTACCATTTACCATGTAGACGAACGTATTTTGATGGGTTTTTTTGAGGGGAGAAAAGAAATAAATAAGCAAATCCTCTGAATTAAATAAATCCTTCGCAAACACTATCAAGGTTATTTTATAGCATTCCAAAGCCGTCGGAATAATTTTATGGATAGCACTGCACAGAAAAGATCGTACTTCGGAAAGACGTATATATACGTCCAGAAAATTAATGCTTTGGCTGAGTAAGAAGTTTTCATACATCGGTGGCACATAAGAGGTTAAAGTCGTATTGTAGCTTTAGTGTCAAATTAAAGTATTATTGAATTCACAATACATTGTTATTGTATGGAGGGGGGCGCGATAAAAAAGCTGATTGAATAGTGTGTCGCGTATATTGAAGGTTTGAGAAGCACTGCCATAAGGCACTGGTAATTATTAAACTTGTTCTTAACTTAGTATTGGTAAATTAATTATAAAATACATAGTGTAGTACTAATATATTTATAAGTGTAATACTCAGTGTAAATGTGTATTTTTTTTATGTCAGAATGTATTTTGTTTGTTTACTTTTAGTAAATTAATAATTTTTTTTAAAATAATCTTTTGTTTTTTGACTTTTCAATAAGCTCGCGCCCACCCCCTTGTAGAGTTGTCACGCCCCCCAAGGGGGCGCGCCCCACAGCTTGAGAAATTCTGCTTTAATGGAGACTAAAAATGAATCTGATCACCTTGAATTTATGAATGAAGATACATTTCCAGTGACCCCTTCTCCTGCAATTTGAAACTGTGAAAGGACAACACGAAACTGTGAAAGGACACACCCTTTACTTCTCAATCACCTAAAGCTGGAACAAAGCGGTCTTCAGACCCAAAGGTGGTAGGATTAAACCACCCTGCTCTCTAGCAGCTGCCAAGGTCACCGTATGTAGCCCTCCTATCAACATCATGTCACCGAAGTGGTAACACAGGAATTCAAAACTAGATGGTAGCACAGCCAAACCCTACTGGTTGATAATGAATTTCGATATAGAGTCTCTAACTAAGGTATTTCTAATAAATCACGATTAGTGATTCAAACGTTATTGGTGCTTGCACCAACCATCTTACCCAACATCACAACAAACGACTGCCAGTAACATCAACGGAAAAACGTTCGCACTACACTCAAGAAAACCTACTGGATATATATATTAATTGCATTAATTATTGAAAAACAACCTTCTGTTTGAATCTATTAGAAACTGCTACCACAACCAAAACAACATTCTTTTCAAGGATAAGGATATGCAGAGATCACTTTACCCACATGTCGCAACCAACAAAGGACAAGAATAAAATGACTAAAACACTGTCCTGAATATGGATTCATTTTCGACGTAGCATTCATCTCGTCGTAGCCTAACGCATTCAAGGCATAACTGTTGGTGATTCAAATAAACATTTATATCAAGGTCAACGGCTTGTCACCAAACTACCAAATATTCCCTGGTTATATCAATGGATGCCATCTTCTGGCAGAGTGCTCATTCAGAATGTGCGAATGACGATGAATGGAAGAAGTGTCATTTGCAGACGTCTTATATTTTCTTGTCAGTTTAGCGTTCGCTGATGACAAAACATTGATATCGATATATTGTTTTTTGAAGACATTCTACCAAATTGGACATCTATAAAAATGATCATGCCGTTCGTATACGTTAATCTTCTTATTTATATCAAGCAATAGACTTCTCAGCATGGTAAGGGTATAGATCAGGAGTCGGCAAACTTTTAGATCTGGTATGCCAAACCCATCCCGTATAGTGGTTAGCGACGCTGACTGCTGTGCCGTAAGGACTGGGTTCGAATCCCGGAGAAGACATGGATGTTTGTAAATGTATAGTACCTGTGCGGCATGGGGGTACTCTAAATAGCCATCGAGCCGCAAGTCATTTCGTGTGGTTGGTGGAAGGGGAAGAGAGGTGGGAGGCCTCTGACCACCCGCAGAGTGTTCTCCCTCTAAATTGGGGGGAATCGAGCCAAATCATGCTGTCACCTGTATATTGCTCAATGCTACGGCTAATGACAGGTATCATTTAAACCCAAAAAACCCCCTCGGGGGCTATTTAAGGGGACGGGTGTCACAACCCCAAAGGCCCCCTGTGATTTTTTCCCTTTTTCCCAAAAGGGGTTTAATATTTTTGGGTAAACAGGGGGTGCCCCGGACCCGGGGAAACCCCAGTGACCCTATCTTTTTTTTCGACCCTCCATCTTGTCACCCAATTTCTTTTTTCTTTTCCCCGTCCAAACCAAACCCAAAGAATTTTTTAAATATACCCAAAAAGGGGGCCTTGCGCCATAAAACACCAAACCCTTTAAACCCCAACTCAAATAGCCCTTTTGACAGGGATAAATTTTTGGGGGGCCTCGATCTTTTTGGTAACAAAAACAACAACATAAAAAATGCCAAACCAACCTACCAATACAAAATCTGGGGCCACACAGTGGGAGGGTTTTTTGAAATATTTCTATTACTGCGATAAAGCTCAGAGTTAGAAATAGAGAACAATAATATTAATATTTACAGTTTATTATGTATTTAATTTTTATCTTTTAAAAAAGATATTTCTTAACATAAAAATAAGCAAAAAAAAAAAAAGCTATTTCTTCAACAAAAAAAAAAAATAAATAAAATACATATTTTTAAATTTTAAAAACATATTTTTTTGAAATAAGAAATATACATTATAAAATATAAATTTTTCCCTCCATTATGGTTAAATAAAAAGAAAAAATAAAATATTTTTTTTCCAGTGCTTGCATCCCCTCTATTTTCATAAGGAAATTTTGGGTATAATTTGTTAATTTTCTTTTGGACACGTTTCCCAAATATTCAGTTGTTGAACAACCCCCTTTTAAAAACCCTTGGGAAAAATATTTTTATAGGGAAGGATTTTTACTTAGATATATAAAACCAAAAAGGAAAGGCGGGATTACATGCAAAAAGTTCTTCTTCAAAAAAATTTTAAACCACCCCCAGCAGTGACTTTCCCCAAAACGTACAACATTGCTGCCAAATTTATTTTTTAAGTTTTTTTTCATTTTTTTCGTAATTTCGTAAATGCCCTGTAATTCTAAAAATGTTTGTAAATTTAAAAAAGTCCATTAAAAATTTATCAACTTCCATCCACTCAAATATTAAAAAATTTTGTGAGTATTCCAGAGTGCCACTGAAAGGGGTCCCACGTGCCATTGGTTCCGCCCCTTGGTATATATTTTTTAGAAAATGTTTGCAGTAATGGTTGCATCGTATATGCCACATTTTGGATCGTATTCAGCATTATTTTCCGGAACAAAAATTAATTTAAAGTAATTTGGATCATTATTTCTTGCTGCATATTTTTCTACCTTTTTTCTCCTTCTCTCAACAAGTAATTGTGGTAACCTAGTGGTAAAGGTCCCTAATTAATGACTGGCATGCCATGTTGTAAAGCTCTGGAGCCTCAAAGATCCACCTTGTAGAAAGGCTGAAGCCAGTTGGGTCCCAAACCGGGGAGACTATGACCATTTTCAGAACATTATTAAAAATTTAAAAATGTCTTAATCAATAGCTCCGCGTTGCATAAAAAATTGATCGTTAAAAAACACTCCCTCCTTTCCTTACAGACAAATGTTGACTGTGGGGGAAATCGACTCCGGGGAGCAAAGGGGCTGAAGCAATTTGGGGTTCCACCCTTGGAAGTTTGGGACATGGTTTAAACTTATAAGTTTCGTAGCCCAAAGCTCTCGTGTTGTTTTAAAATTTCCTTTAAAGGGGAACCCTAATAGGCCCTTTTTAAATAGAAAATTTTTTCAATTTTTGAAAAAATATACGTTAAAGGCCTCAACAATTCTAAGTTTTTTGGGTACCGGGGTTTTGATACTTGAAAACTTCCAAAGTTATTGAGAAATAACTATTGAAATTTAAAAACAAAAGCCCCATTCTTTCTTATCTTTAACTTCCTTTTTCTCAAAACAAAAAAAAATTTGGGTTCCACACAGGATTTCTCAGAAACGATTTATGATATTGGTTTTGAAATTTCATACAAGGCATTTTAACTTATACATTTTAAATTTCAAAAACAAATTTTTTAGATTTTTTTTTTTGAATTTTAATTAAAAAATTTTTAAAAATTTCCCTTTTTAAATGTATTTAAAAAAAATTTTTTTTTTTTAAATTTCTTAAAAATTAGTATTTTAACTTCAAAAACGGGAAAATTTTTTTACCAAGTAAAAAATAATTTTGTAAATTTTTTTTAAATTTTTACTTCAAATCTGCGCGGGGTAAAAAAACTAATTTTTTAAATTTTTTTTTGAAAATTGTCCAATTTATATTTTTAAAAAACTTTCTAAATTTTTTTCAAATTTCTAAAAATTTTTTTTTGATAAATAAAAAATGTATGCTTATCATTTTAGTAAAACTTCCCAAAATTTTAGGGTTTTTTTTTTTGCTAAATTTCATTGGTTTGAAGAAGGATGTTTTTTTGAGTGCACAGATATCCCGGGTTTGGGGTCCTGTGACCCCAATAAACACCTTTACTCTCTTTCCTTTCAGAAAAAAAGTGAGAGCTTTTGGGGGAAAAGGGCTCCCCCAAAATGAGTATAATTTTAAATTTTTTAGTTGTGGGTTTTAAAATTTAAAAGGCGAGGATTATATAAAAAATAAAATTTTTTAACACTACTGAAAATTTAAAGTTTGATTTAGTTATCTCAATGGCAAAAACATTTTTTTAGTTTAAAAACTACATAAAAAAAACCTTTTTAAAATAATTACTTATATGTAAATCATAATATTTAAAAAAAAATTTTTTTCCCCTTGTTTTTAAATTCTCGAGATTAGTAAAAGAAAAAAAAACTTTTTATATACATATCATCAAAATAATGTAGTAATTATGTTATGCATCTATCACATTGAACAACATCATGAAACATCCCTTTTAAGAAATGCTAACTTAAAATATTTCCAAAATTTATAAATATAAAAAATAGTTTCTCATTGTTTTTAAATTTTCGAGATTCGTATAAGAAAAAATACTATTTCACATTTAAAATCATCAAAAGTTTCGTTTTATCTCACACATTCAACATATTTTCTTTGATTGAATCATATTCCTTTGTGTGGATTTTTCTATTTATTATTTCATTGTGTAGAATTTCCTTTTTCTATTTTATTGAATTATATTTCTCCCCCAAAAAAAACCCCGGGCCCAAAAACATTCCAAAAAGGGGGTTTTAAAAAATGGTATTAAATCCCGTTTTAGTTTGGTTTTGGGAAGTAGATATTACAATTCATTTGTGTTGTCACTGGAAAAAATAATCATACTTGGAGTATGTATTAAATCTTAATTTTTTGAATAAAAAAACTATAGCTTCAATTACTTCCCCCTTTCAACAACCCCCGTCAAGCTGTTTTATTTCATTCAAGTAAATTCTTTCTTATATTCAATTTTCCTCAAAATTTTCGAATTCGATTTTTTTAAAAAATGGGGGGAGGGGGTAAAAAATTTCTTTTGGTTGGGAACTTCCCAAAATTTTTTTTTATTTAAAAGGGTTTTTTTCCCTCATTTCTAGGCGAAGTATTCAAAATTCCCTTCCAAATGGAATCGAATATAAACAAAAGGGGTTTTATATATATATATATTAAAATTCCCCACTTATGTCAACAAAGAAAATTTTTATTTTAACTATATTTTATTAAATTGATATAAATATATATACATACATATATATATATATATATATATATATATATATATATATATATATATATATATATATATTATATATATATATATATATATATATATATATATATATATATATATATATATATATATATATACTTCCATTAATAATATGAAATACCATAGTGACCTCACCAACGTATTGCAAAACTATGGCATAAAAATGATATCTAACTGCTGTTTTGCAGACCGTCTGGAGACATTTTGACTGGAGAGTCAGCATTTATATAAGACAAGCATTTAAATTTTGATAAATAGCTTTTATTTCCAATAAAAGCTACTATCAAGAAGCATTGCACACAGAATCAATTGTTTATTTCCCATTAATAATTTCCAGGTGGCACATTACGCATATTACATCAACAAAACATAAAGAATTATATCATTTAAAGTTCTGTGATTTTCCTTTCTCAACAAATAAAAGTAATAAAGTATGCACATTTAAAAGGAATCCCTACCATAAGTAGTTAAATAGTGTCAGCATCAATTCCAAGTCTTATCACTTTTCAAATCGTGTAAAGTAATTTCTTCAGAAAAAAAAAATGTATGTTTTGTTTCAGTGGAGTAATATACCTCTCACAGATATTCATTCACCTTATAGTCATAAATTTTAATAAAATTCAAGTAATTTCCATTGAATCTTTCAGAAATAGATTTTGTTTCAGAATATTTGTCAATATATACAATTGATCACTCATATACGTGAAGAAAAAAATACACTGGTGTGCAAAACTTAAGCAACAGGTGGGTTTATTGCCATAACTTCACGAAAAATCATCTGAGAAAATGAAATTCTGAAATGAGGGGAAATATTATGTACGTAAAGGATGACGAAAGCATCGGCACTGAAAAAGGAATACAACGCATACGGTATGGAATCAAACAAAAACAAGCTTTATTGAACGCATAGTATCGTGACTCAAGATTACTATCCAACAATGAAGAACAACAAGCAGATGTTCCTTTAAAATGGTATATGCCTCCCCTTACTCAATGGTTTCTTTGCACCGTCTCCGCATACTCAGAACCAGCTGGTGTAACATTTCTTGAGGTAGGAGTGCCCATTCCTCAATCAACATCTGTTTGAGTTGTTGGTTGTACTCCGGATGATGTAAGCGTGTGTCAATACGTCTCCCCCAAAGCATCCCACACATGTTCGATGAGAGTTAAATCTGGGGAGCACGCTGGCCAATCCATTCGAGTGATATCTTCACTTTCCAGCAGCTCCTCAACAGCAAGAGTGCGATGTGGCAGTGCATCGTCATCCATAAAGGTGAAGTCTGGGCCAATGGTACCTCGGAAAAGATGCAGATGGGGAAGAAGTACCTTCTCATAATAGCGATCCCCGGTTACAGACCCTCTGTCGAAAATGTGAAGCTCAGTTCCGCCGTTCAGCGTAATGCCAACCCAGACAAGAATTCCAGGACCACCGTAACGATGTCTTTCCTTGATGTTACTGGGATAAAACCGGGTCCCAATCTCTCTCCAAATCAAAACGCGTTGAGAATCGCTTCTGGTACTGAACCGACTCTCATCCGTAAAGAGAACACGACTCCATTGATCAGTTGTCCAGTTTTTGTGCTCTCTGGCCCACTATAAACGGTGGCTTCGGTGGCCATCTTTCAAAGTGAGGCAACGTTCAGGACGGTGGGTGAACCGGCTCCCTTTGTGAAGGCGCCTGGCCACAGTAAACCGCTACACTTGATGACCTGTTGCTGCACAGAAATTCTGAGCAATGGCGCTTGCTGACTGCTGTCGAACTTTTTTCGCCTGCAGGATGATATATCGGTCATCCCCTGCAGTTGTTGTCCTCGGGCGGCCACACCAACCTTTCTAACATCTGTACCTGTGGTTTGGAACGTTTTCCAAGCGTGCGAAACGACACTTTTGTTGATTCCGAACTCTGCAGCTTCACTGGTGACAGTGAGCCCCTGCTCCAGCTTTCCGATCATTCTTCCACGTGTGAAGTCATCCAGGTGATTTCTTCTAGCCATATTTCACGAACTGACTCACTGGCACTTGCAGAGAATATGGTGAATTGCGTCTCCGTCCTTCATTTCATTCTATTGTTAAGCAGCGCACGCCGACATCACGCGTTTTGCGTACGCTTACATCGCTTCTGAAGTTTTGTTCCTGATATTTGCACACGCATGACGTTTCTACTGACTTAAGTGTTCCCTCTACTGATCTCCAGACCTCCTTTTCTGCAATTTCATGGCTATCTGCTAAATTTTTACATTGTTGCTTAAGTTTTGCACACCATTGTAATAAAATATGCAAATACCTGATTATTAAAGGATAAAATATGCAAAAATGGATAAACCCTTTAATGATGTTTCGAGCTAGTCTTAATCATTCTAGACTTTTGAAATAAACTCATACCATTTTTCTTTCTAAAATGGTGTTAGGTTCAGTGTACATATTGAAGAATGCAAACAAGATTTCAAAAAATTAGATATCTTCCTCAAAAACAAAATGCTGATTATCTAGGTGAAAAATGGAGAAACCTTTGAAAACTAATCTTGAAATTTGTTTATTGAGAACCCCGAATACCTTACAAGCAAATGGGGGTCAAAGAGTTCAGTTATGTAAAATCTTGGGGTATGTAAGTACGAATAAGCAAGGGTGCAAGTCAAAATATCAATTGTTCAATATTTATACCAACAAGCTGTACAATTAAAACGGCTGAGTACAATAACTTCAAATATATAATAATAATAATATTAATTTTAACGTTCGAATTTAGGTAAATGCATAAATTATCTCCTTATTGATAACAGCTGCAGTTGTTTTACTATCTATAATAATTTAAACAATTTTATTGTAATACGATCACATAACGATACTCTTAAGGCAACCTTTGAAAGCTTTACATCAACCATTTATATATCTAGAAAACGTTTTCTCAACTGACTATGACGTACCTTTTAATTATAGTTGCTATTAAATTCTCATTGTATCAAATTTTGGGGCCAATCTGTCTTCAGGTTTTAAATGGAAGACAAATGGGTGAAACCTGTTTTAATTGAACTTCAAATAGAAATAGTTAAACACGCAAAAATTTAACTAGGAAGGTCCAACAATTTCTTTAACAGAACCATGACGCCCGATCTTTTATAGATATGTTAACTATTGAGGAATTTTATTAAGTACCTGTTACTATATCTTACAGTAACAACCAAATTGTAAGTAAAAATGGTGCATCATTTTAACTTCCTATAACCTATCTTACATTAAAAATAACCTGTCATTTGGTTTTGTTCATTTTAAAACACATGTAAGCTTCGCGGCTTTTAATTTTAAATTTTTCCCAAATATTACACACATGCTTTTCTCCCCTCCATTAAATATCCAAATAGCATCACAGTCTATTAAAACCAGGTGTCATAAAATGTAGAAAAAGTCAATTTCTCTCTGTTTGTTTTTTTAATCTCTTACTGTTTAGTTCTTTCCAAATTTCCTTATTTATCGTCAAATGCATCTTAAGTAAATTCTTGTGACTATTTTATCCATATGAAGAAAATAAGTAACATATTCTTGCATGGTATTACTCTATCTCACTTGCAGTGTTTCTAAGATATCCAGTAGTTTCTTCTAATTCTAAGAGTGTATTACAATTGCAGTAAAACATGCAAATCAATCAAATATAATAATCTATGAATCAAAATAGAATGACCTGTACTAGACAAGCCTGAGTACAGCTGGGTTATTATAATATCCTTTATTCTTATTAATTACCGCAGTTCGAATTTTTTGCAGGACAATCTTAATTAATTTCTAAGAAAACAAGCAAGTATGAAGGTTTTATTCAGATATAGTTTAGTTAATAGAAGGATATTTTTTATATATGCGAAAGAAAATAATTAAGCTTTTTCTGTAATTAAGCGACAATTAGTTCTTGTAAGCACGCAAACACTTTATACATATTTTCAATACTCAAACACATTTTACGTAGGGTTTTTATTTGTTCTGCATGAGTATATGTTGAAAAAAATGTTTCACAGGGAGCAGAAATTAACATTTTTATATTGTTCACATTTATTGCTTTTAATTGTTTTGAATAAGATAAATATATATCAAAAAATTTATAACCTATTAAGAACATTCTATTTTGTGTATTTACGGAAGTATATATTATTTATACCAGTACTATGAAATTCTTTTTTCTGTCAAATATTTTCGCTGTGATCTTGTTAATTCATTATTTTTATTGATTTTTCGGTAAAAATAACAATCTTGGAAATAATTCAAAAAGTCTGCACGTAGTTGTCAGCATAAAAAACGTAAACAATCATTTACTTATGTTTTCGAATCTAAAATTTAATACGCATATGATTTCCTTGAATCAATATTGATGTAGGAACTTTTGTCATCTTTCATATAATAATGTCGGTAAGCTATACCCATCCCACATTACCAAAAATTAATGGTAACACATAAAAAATAGTCCTAGAAGTGTTGCACTTGGGAAAAAAGTGTAACATTTCAGATCTATCTAAAAACCTAAGAGAAATTTAAATTTAGAAAAACAAAAAGGCGTTTTTTCATAAAAATTATAAAATCTATTTTCAAGGAATACATAATAACTCAATTAGTGTGTAATAATAATAAGAAATCCTAAATAACAAAACCATAAATTATAATCCATCATATGTGTTACAGATGATCAGCTAATGTGAGGGACACCCTTTAAAGATTTATTTCCTAATAATTTTTTTCTTCAAACACATGCGCACACTTATATTAACCTTTGCAGGTTTAAAAATAACTTTTTTTAATTTTATCATCCTTGATGTAACTTATTTTTATAAATATACTGCTAATATTGAAAAAAAAACATTTGATAGAAATTGTTATTAACCTAGCGATAATTCTCGGTGCTTTCATTAAATTTTTTATAAGAATTAATTTTTTGGTGTTATAAGACAAATTTAATACAATCAAACCTCTATATTGCGAATTTTTCTATACAGCGAACTTTTTCCTGGAACCATGAACATTTCACGATTTTTTTAGTAATATAACCTCTCTATAGAGGAGTGCATTTTCTATGTAATGAACTTTTTCTTCTGTGATTCAATTTTAGTTCTTCCTTTTTTTTGAAGTATTTCTGAAAAAGATTTTAAGTTATTCTCTCTTTAACTCATTTTATGGTGGTCATAAATCTTGAACTGGTTTTTTTACATCCTAACTCGCCGAGAGCAATAGAGTTCGTGACGTTTCATCCAAGAAGTGCAATCTTTAAACTTCCTTGCCCAGTTCACTAGACACATCTTCGATATACTCTTTCAGACCTCAGTAGAAATGTCCCGTGTCCTCGTGTTTTAATTATATAATGATGTATGTTTAATATTACTTTTATTCTTTAAATTATAAATGTCCTTAAATTTCATTAATTTTAGTATAAAATTAATTTCTTAACATTGAAAATACAGTGAATTTTTTTTCTTTTTTAATGGGTAAGATTTATAAAATAAACATATATTAATTTTTAAACAGGGGTGAATAATTATTTTTTTAATATGTAGTGTTTATGAATTTAAAATTTGTTTTATGTGGTTTATAAAGTATATCAAAAGATGAGCCTCTATAAGGCGAATTTTCCGTATAACGAACAGTTTCCCGGTGTTTATCTACTTCGTTATATAGAGGTCCGACTGGATTTATTTTCTGTACTCTTATTAACTCATGCAAAAGGGTACAATTAAGATGCCCATCTCAATCCTTTTATTTAAAATTAAACTATAAATCTAAGCTTAAAACTACACTAAGTACTTTAAAAAAAATGAGAACCCCTCAATGTACCTGCATAATTTTAAAGCATTTCGTTTATATAAACATGCAGCAAAAATGAAAATTTGTTTTATGTAGCAATAAAATAACATTCTAATATTTAAATCCGACCATTTTGGATGATGAATGCTTATTTGAAAATAAATTAGAAGCATGTTGTGAACAGTTACAATCTTCCACTTTTCACCCAAAATTTATTCACTCGAGGTCAATGACAGTCTGGTGAATTTTATGACCTTGCGAAGAGCTTCAGTGAACAGAAGGTAATCACGCGTTTCATTTTCCATGAAGATTTTATTTCATGATTTCCGCAACCCACACATTTACACACTAAAGTTGTATAACACCGACATTTCCCTGAGTAGGTTTCAACAAGCACTGAATAAAATATTTTTTTTCTAAAATAAAGTAGAGTAACGCAATATTCAATAAAATTAATTAGTTTCGGTTGTTACTAATTAATATCTTCTACCATTTCTCTTAATGGTTTATTGATGTAATTTAAAATGAATATCAATGATATAGAAATGTATATGAATATAAATTTGGAATATATATATATATATATATATATGACAAAATCACAATATTAAGTAGCAATACAGAAAGTGATTATGCTTGCAATTTTCCATTTTCCTTTCTATATAGGGTGTTGGACTATGATTTTTGTTTGTTACTATTTATGCCTTAATTAAACCCTTTCCTGGCTTTTCCCGAGCTGACCTCGGGCAGGTTCATCCTGGTTCATCCCGAGTGTAGCTCGGGCACTGTGAAAATTTATATTTCAATCGGTCTTTCCCGAATTATTTCATAAGTGATTTTTATGGTTTCGAGTAATTAAGAAGTACCACTAGGTGGAATTTTCTTCAAAAAGAGGACATCCTTCTTCTAAGCACCCCCACCCCCTTCACGCTTGTTTGAAAGACACTTTGTTGACTGCATTCCCCCAACAGAGAAGAAAACAAATCCAACATGACAGTGTATTTTGCTGCTCGCAGAGAGATAGTAAAGGGAAGAAGATAAGAAGAGAAACAAGATTCCACTGTCCAGATTGCGATGTTGGGTTATGTGGAGTACCGTGTTTTCAAATGTATCATACACGATCAAATTTTGAATGATAGTTTCATAATCATTTATGTAAATGCAAAAAAATACAAAAAATTTGTAGTTCAAGATAAAAGCTAGATATTCTAAGCTTTATATTTGTATTTAGAGTGAATTGACTCCAAAAACTAATGATTTAAGCCATACAGAAAGCCAACTTTAATCGTAAATTACTCATTTATTTAAATAAATTTTTTTTACGTTAATTTTTAAGAAATTTTGTTTGCGAATGGTGCTATTGTGTTTAAAAAGAATTGAAAGTTTAAAATAAGCATAAAAAATTGACATTTTTAATTTAAAATCCAGAAATAAAATGATACCGAAGAGGGTTTAAAATTAATTATTCTAATAAAAAAAGTACATT
>BMAV01012717.1:0-16922 GCA_019973955.1 Trichonephila inaurata madagascariensis
CATCTAAAACACATAATGGAAAAAAAACAAAATCACAAAAATGGAGGAAAATCGATCATTTAAAAAAAAAGAAAAAAAAACAAAAACACTGATTAATTCTATTCTAAGTTTTTAACTTTTGGACACTAAAGGATATCCTACTAAGTACCAAATTTAGAAAAAAAATACAATATTTAAAGCTATGTTAAGATGTTTGTTAAGTTTACGAAGACTTTTGTGGCGTAATTTTTTAATATTTTTGATTATTATTTTTTAAAAATAATAGTTGTACTATTTTTAAAAAAATAATTATGTCATTTTATTAAGATCAAGTTGCAGATATCATAAAAATAATTACAATTCCGATATATTAATTTTTACTAGTCAAAAACATTAAATTTTATTAGAAATTGCAAGTGTATGAACACTTTTGTGGGCCACTGTATATGAAGTCACTGTTCTTACTTAGTTGATATACGTAATTGACAAAAAGACGCCGAAATTTAAAGGGGCAAAATGAATCATTATTTATTTTGAATAAATTAACTCTTCTTAAGGTATCCGACTACGTTCGGAACCGGGATTTTGCAAAAGCATATAAATCGATAATATTTATGATATTTAGTGTCACTTAGATTAGAAAATGTATATAAAATTGTTTTAAGAATAGTGTAACAATAACAAATTTTTAAAAATTTAAAAAAAAAGAACATGTGCCCCATTTTCAAAATATTCTCTTTTTGTAAAAAAATGCTTCTATTATAAAAATATTTTTGATATCTATGGCTCAAACCTCTGTACAGGGCTAAACAGGAGTTTTTGAAATATATAACTTAAATTGGGTTTTATCCATGTTTTACGACAACAGAGGGGAGAAATTTTAAATAAAAAACGCAGATAATTATTTGAATTGGTGGTAAATTTGAAAACAATGTGAATTTTTCAAAAATCGTAGTTGAGCCTCACAGATGTCTAACTATAGACGGGTAAAATATTATTCTAACAAACATTTTTCACAATAAGAACATTTTGAAAAAGGTTTTTTAAGTTAAATTTTTGAAAAAATTTGATTTAAATAATTTTTTTTAAAAAATCCATAAAAAAATTTTATACTTATTCTAATCTAAGATCATAAATATCATGAAAAATTATTTTTGCCTTTTAAAATTACGGTTCCCAACGTGTTTTTTCTAACATATTTTAACATAAAAAATATTATTTTTTAAAAATCAATTATCAAATTCATAAATCAATTAAAATATTTTAGAACTTTCAAGTCCCTGACAGCATTCAAATAAATTTCATTTTACAGAAGAACCTTTACAACATTTTTCCTAACAGACGTTCAGCAAAACTCACTTTTTCCGCGAAACTGTATTTGTTTTCGTGAAAAAAAAAACAGTATATGTTCAAAAAAAGCAAAATTCCATCAATTTTAGCCCTAAATTTAAAAGGCGAAAGTCACTTAGCTTTGAAGATTTTGAAAAGAACCATTTTGTGAGATGTTGAACTTTGAGACCCTTAAGCAAGCATTTGCGTAAAAGAAAAAAATGATGATTGGAACCCTTTGTTTTAACAAAGAGTTTTAAAAGGGAACATTTGATTTATTTCTTGTTCAATTATATATTGCTTAGAAGTATCTCGATATCTAGGTTGTTTGTATAATTGAAGTTTGAATTAACATATTTCACTAATTTAGCATTTACTTGAATCAAAAACCGAACCTCAAATTCTCAAAAGTTTTTGTGGAAAATAAAAAATAACTTAAATTACAGTTTCTAAACTTTTTTTACATAACACCCCACCCAGCTTTTTTTTTTTCAAATTCGATTCCAAGCCCCAGATTTTCAGTACCTTTAATACGGGAAAATTACGGCTTAGATTCATAAAAACGTAAGTCAGTTTTTAAAAAGAAAAAATTACGATTATTATTTATTTTAAACTCCAAACTTTTTGGTACTTACGTATTATAGCGTTGATAATTTCCCAAAACATCCCAATTTGCGCCAAGCTGTCGTCTTTGTTATTACTATGCGTGAAAGGTACTGAAGGTTTTCCCGTGTTGGCTGTACTTTTACAATTTGGGAATATATTTGGTTTGGGAAAAAGGTCGAAAAGGGACATACGTATTACAACTTTCCCCTTCTTATATAAATAAAAAAAGGTTTACCATATAACAACCAGTTTAAATTCAAGAATGTTTGGGGTTCTCTTAAGGAATCTCGTTTATCTTTTAAAAATTCCGATAATTTAATCTTCATAGCAGGCTCAAACCCCCCCTTGGGGCTGACAGTCAGAGGGGAGGGAGAGCATATTGAAAAGTCAAAAACAAAAAAATATTAATTCACTGAAAGTAAACAAACAAAATACATTCTCATAATAAAAGAAAAACACATTTTTTACTGATATATTATACTTTTAAATGTTTAGGTACACATAATGTATTTTATATAATTTTAAAAATACCAATTAAGAACAAGTTTAATAATTATCAGTGACCCCATAGGATTGTCATACATAAAAAATTATATACAAACACTAACACTTATCTTTATAATTTGTAAGGTTTATAATTGATCCCCTTTAAATTTCCCATTAAAGTAACGTCAAACACTTCCCAATGTCAACCATTACCCGTGGGCATTTAAGTAATGTATTGAAAGGGGTTGGAGGGGAAAAAAAAGAAAATATTCTGAAATAATAAATTCTTCTTAAACATTGTCAAGATCCTGTTTTGCATTTCAAAGCCTTCTGAATAATTTTATGGATGGGAGCGCAGAAAAGATCGTACTTCGAAAGACTTTTTATATACGTTCGGGAAAATTAACGCTTTGAGTGAGCTAGACGTTTATATACGCCGGTGGGGCACTTAAAAGGTTAAGGTAGTATCGTAGTTTTAGCGTCGAATTATAGTATTATTGAATTCAATGCATTGTTATTGTATGGGGGCACCATGAATTCATGATTGAATATTGGGTCACCAATATTGAAACTTTGATAAGCACTGCTTTATAGTACACTAATATGAATCTAAAAAAAGGTACATTAAAATTACCTGCCTATTTATATTTTTACTAAAAATTTCACCGAGTAAAAAACTTTTTGTTTTCATTTTCATTTTAAAAATGTTCATATGTTGTTACCGAATTTTAAAAATTATTAAAAATATTGATTTATCTAAAAGTAATGTATATATATTCTCATATTAATACCACTATGTTTTTTTTTTTTTTAGTGTGTATATACGGGGGAGGTAGTACGTCGATAGCGATCGATCGGTAGACCTCAAAGACATTCTGGGGTGACCGCCTGAAGAGTTTAGAAATAAGTAATTATGTAGGGACATATTCAAGATTGGCTGAAGTATGTAGACTAAGAAGTCTTCTACTGACTATAACAACGAAAACTAACTGTAGATAAAAATGTTTTTTTTAATGTATTTTGAACTGTTTGATGATAAATGCATCATTTGATATTATTATATTTGTGGCTATTATTATTATGTTTGTGTACCTTGCATTTTTTTTCCGTTTTAAATGTGGTTTTAAAAGTGTTAGGTTTTTTCTTTTAGTTCTGTAAATAAGTACATATGCCGTATTTATTATATTAAGCTATTATAAATATTGTAGACTTTTTCCTATATTTCACCACACCTACGACACTGGGCATTAGCTCACACAAGAATTTTTCGAGGGGTCGAGTGGTCAAAGTCTACCATTCTCGTATCATACCCCAATATGCAGCCAAACATATATATATTTTTTTATTTTTTAGATTGTCGGCCAAAAAAATTTAAAATTCCCGATTAAATAAACAAAAATAATAAAAATTAAAAACAAATATTTTAGAAATACTCAGTCGGAAAAAATTTTAAGAGTTATTGGGGAAAAGGGTTTGGGAAAGATGGATTCAACCCCCTTTTTTTGCGCCACTGATACTGGGGAGATCCAAACCGAAAGAATTAAGGTACCCCCAACCCTGAAAAAAATTGCCCCCCCCTGGTGTATATTTTCATTCGAGTAAAAAAAGACAAATTCTTGAAAAAAACCCAATTAAAATTAATGATATTTTAAAAATAAGACCCCCCTTTACGCGGGGATACGTTCCATCAAAGTAGAGCGTAATATAAAACACGTTAAACGAGGTTATCTCATATGAAAAATAAAATAAATATATATAAAAAAAAATAAAATTCTAAATCAGTAAGTTTACATTTTCAATTAAAAAAACATCTTTTCTTTTCCATTATAATATATTACTTAGGGGGGATATTGTTTCAATTTCGTCTTCAATCCATATAAAAATCGTTTTCATTGCCTCTATTATATTATTTCTGGAAGGGGGAGTTTTTTGTTCCAGCTTGTCGTGTTTTAGTCCCATGACGATTTTTCCTATTCTTAAGAATGGTCCTTATTGTTTAAGCTGCCAAAATTAAGAGCGTCAATTTTTAAACGTTGACCAGTATCTAATCTAATCACTTGCATTTTAGTTTCTAGTGAAATGCTTTTTCTTGTTGCTTTATTTTCGTGTTTTTTATTATCACCCATGATTAAAAACTAAAAATCATAATATTTGTCACTTTGGCAATCGTTATATTATATAAATTTATAATAATAACGTCAACAAATGTTTGGAACGATAAAAATATGTTCGTATAAAACCGCCGGAAAGAAGAAACACACATAAACTGCTTCGGATATCGGGAAGCCTAACGCATCCTGCAATATATTTCGGGGAATCCCACAATTCAAGTAAAAAATCTTTAAATTGAAACAGCGCTAAACGAAACAGCTGTATATTAAAAACTCATTAACTACTGATTGACATGAATCTTATACAGCCCTCGCTCATGTTTCAAGAAACCATAATCTTATTTCCGACAGTAAAGTTTCATTTTTTTTTTAGAAAATTTTTTTTTTTTCTTCTAAAACCTCAAGGAAGAGTTAGCGTATCTATGTACTTAGTCGAAAAAAGTCGAGATAATCAGCTAGTAATGGAAAGTCGTTCCCACTCATGTTTTGGAAACGGTTACCGCATTGGGTAAATTTTTTTCATTTGACAACGTTTAGGATGGCTCTTACGGATATCGGGGGTGCAAAGAGATGCTTATATACCATTTTCGTAATTTGTTTCCTGTTCTTTTTAAATCAAAAGATGTAAAAATGTTTTTGACTGCAAACGAAAGCTTACAACGAATTAACAGATAGCAATAACTTTAAAAAAAAGTATTTAACCGAATTCATCCCACAAATTCAAAGGGATGATGTGAACGTCAATTCCTTATAGTACAAGGGGTCGCAAACCACATTTAGTAGAATAAAATCGCAATATTAAAATACACCGGGAGGAAGATGTGCCAGACGAGGGGTGCTCTGTGGTAGGGTTGAAGAAACCTGCACGTGTGCAAATTCCCCACTCGATTGGGTAAATAAAAGCAGCGAGCAAATTGTCACATGAGGCCGTTGAATAAAGCGCGCGTGTTAAACTGCATTTGGTAACAATGCCGAATTACACGAACAAGGAATATGCGGATATGTACCCCTTGAACCACCGAGTACATTGCAATGGACGCTTAGCCACAGAGAATGTACCATGACACGTTTCCGAGGAGGCGATGTCCGCACCTTACCAAAATCACGTCATACCACCAGTGCTATGCTCTAAGTGACCGCCACTTCACACAATTTGTGTGACGATCACTTGTCTTTACGCATTTTGACGTCCAGCTGTGTTACATTGTTCGTACTGGAAACAATGCCATATTTCTAATAAATGTAACCCTTACCCGTTATTGCCCTTTTCATTCAACTAGACAGCACACACTCCATAACTGTTTTTGCAAATTACTCCTACTTAGCGTGGTATTGCTATATTCCATGTTTTATCAAGATCTTCCATTCCCATGTTGTCTACTATAACCCCGTTAATTTGTCGGGTAAATTCAGCAACACTCTGTATACATACACAAATTATTTAAAATTCTCTATGGCTAGTAATACGAAAAACTTGCTTGCATGGTACAATGTATCATCGTGAATGTAAGACGTAATGAATTTCTAGTTAATAAAAATTATATTGTAATATTTGGGAAAATGCATGGCCTAGTTTATTTCATCATTTAATGTTGGACCTCTATATAATGAAGTCGATAAATTACGGAAAAAAGTTCGTTATATGAAAAATCCGTTATATATAGGTTCATCTTTTAATATACTTTTAAAACATATAAAACAAATTTTAAATACATAAACACTACATATTAAAAAAATAATTATTCACACCTTTCTTTTAAATTAGTATATGCTTATTTTATATATCGTACGCATCAAATAAGAAAGAAAGAAAGAAAAACTGCAATGAAAACAAGAAAAAAATGTCGAAGAATTCACTGTATTTTCAAAAGAAAATAATTTTATACTAAAATTAATGAATTTTAAAGACACTTTCCAATTTAAAGCATACAAGTAATATTAAGCATACATTATTTTATAACTAGAACACGGGACAACTCCACTAAGTGTGAAAGGGGATATCGAAGATGTATCTTCTGAACTGAACAATGGGGTTGCACTTCTTTCATGAAACGTTCAGACATCTATTGTAATATTAAACATAGATTATTTATGATTAGAACACAGAGACACGGGACAACTCCACTGAGGGTGAAAGAGGATATCGAAGATGTTTCTAGTGAACTAAGAAGGGGGGTTAAAGTTTGCACTTCTTGGATGAAACGTCCAGAACTCTATTGCTCTCGGCGAGTTAGGATCAAATAAAACCAGTTATAGATTTATGTCCTCCTCAAAATTTGTTAAAGAGAGAATAACTTGACATTTTTTTCAGAAATACATTAAAAAGAGGGAGAACAAAATATAAATCACAAAAGAAAAAGTTCACTGTATAGAAAAATTCGTAATATAGAGGTTCGTTATATAGAGGTTCGACTGTATTTTCTTACAGATAAAACAGACAAAAAAACCTTCAAAATAGGCATTCCAATTTTTCACACTTTATCAACATACAGAAAAAACTTTTATTTCTTCTTGAGTAGAAGATTTGCCACTAAATCCATACATTAGCAAGATATTCACAAATCAAAACGCTAGAAATTGCATAAAAATGTTTGATACAGAGAAATAACATCTGCTAATCAAACATTTTAAACTAAACATGAACAACCTATTTTTCTTATTGACAAGGTGGTGTATTCAGAATTCTTACTTGCATGTTCCTGTTATTAACCTAACCAGGAAATTCTATTCTTATACTTCAGTATTTTAAAAATATATTTCTCTTTTTTACCTTATGTTCGTGTTTAAACTACAAATAAACAAAAAATATATATTTAGACAAGCTTACAAATAAACAAATATTTACTTTACGGTAATTACCAAAAGATTCATAGCTTAAGGCTTTTAAAAATAATGCCGCGTCTTCATCCTTATAAATGAAAACATTGCTTCTAAATCTTTTAACACCTGCTGGATATAAACGAAAAACGCAAATTGCTTCCAAGAAAATTCACAATTTTTTCCCCTTTTATTTAGTCTAAATATATTTACCAGTGTCACGTTCGAGTCGAAAATTTTAAGACGAGGATTACAAATTCCAAATAGCTCTTACGTTAATGACATTTGCTAATTTTTTCCGTCATTTAAATTTCTAAGCCATCGTTAGAAAATAAGATATAAGTAAGAGGCTTAAGTCCTTATCTCGTATGCTTTTATAAATAGAATGAATGATTTAGAATGTTACAGAACACTAGGGAGGGACCACCACTGTACAATTACACAACTCCATTTTATATCTTAAAATAGTTCAAATAGTTTACTTCGGGAGGTTTAATATGTTAATTTTATACTTTCTGTTGCATTTATTTTATGACTAAAACTGTAAAATTCGCAGATAAACGCCAACCCTTACATTAAAATGGTGCTTCAAAGGCGAAATATTGACAATACAACCAAGTTGGTACTATTTTTCGTGACATGGTGACCATGTTGGCGACTTGGTGACCATATGGATCTTGAGGAAATTACTATAGAAATCTATGAAATCACGATGTGTGACGTAAGCGGATTTTTGAGAAAATGCTAAAAGTTAGGTGGAAACCCCATACCCAAGTCAATTTTTTGGCTCTTCTTCAGTTAAATTCAACTTTTTACAATCCATTTTTACTTACTATGCTTTATGTACACCCATTGCCATAAAAAACTTACGCACCAAGAAAGGGTCGTCAAAATGAAATGATATTTTACATATGTAAGCACTACTTTGATGTAAGTAAGTGATTAGAAAATAAGAGAAACAGAATCATCAAAAGAAGTAGAAACGAACGGAAGTTTTAGTACTCTGTTGGACCCCCTCTAGCGCGAATGCATGATACGATACGAGCGTGCATTGATTCATACAAGTTCCGCATTATGTCTCGAGACAGATCATTCCCCAGTTGCTGTAAACGCGCCTCTAGTTCCACCAAACTCGTTTACTGTACAATTTGCCTTCCCAAAAAACCCATTATGCTCGAATGGGGACAAATCTGGAGATCAAGCAGGACAGGGAAGGAGATAATGAGGGTGAGGCAGTCTTGTGACATCCTTGCTGTGTGTTGTCGAGCATTTTCTTGTTGAAAAATGGCTCCCGAGAGCCCCGCACTGAATGATAACACATGTCACTGAAGGATGTCACGGACGTGCAGCTATCAAAGCTGTCGTAAAACTATCAATGTGCCATGGATCAATATCAGGGGTGACCGTGTATATTAATCAATGACACCCCATACCATCACACCAGCTGGGAGAGTGGAGTGTCGCTGTAAAACAAAGGTAGGATTGAGGTGTTCACCACGGTGCCTCCTCACACTACCATGATTGCCATCACTGCTCAAATTGTATCTAGATTCATCGCTGAAAACGACCTGGTTCCATTCGGTTGCAGTACAATCCAGCCATGCGCAACACCACTCCAAACCTAGGCGTCGGTGGGTGAGTGACATTGGCAGCACACTTAGTGGGTACCACGATACCAGATGTCCTGCAGACAGGTGACTTGTGAGGATTCCGAAAGACTTAGGGGTCTGTACTGAAGGCTCTGTCTGTGTCTGATCAGCGGTCAATGAGGCAGTTGGCTCTACGCGTGTGTGTCGTATGATGTGACGGGTTTCTCGATGACTGGTCTGTCGATGGCGTACTCAACCTGGTCACCATGTAAAGAAAATTTCTTCTGTCTACTTGTCCCGACACTTCCTCACAGTAAAGCCAGAACGGCCTACTTGATGAGCTACTCGCCGAGTGACCACCTAGCCTTCATCTTTGCGATGATTCTTCCCATTTCTAACTCTTGACAGCTGATCATATTGTTATCGATGGTGGCGTAATGTCATGTTTACAACAGCGTTTCTTTTGCAAAGGATTAAAGTATCCGACTACGTTCGGAAACGTGATTTTGCAAAAGCGTATAAATGGATAATATTTATGATATTCAGTGTCACTTAGATTAGAAAATGTATATAAAATTGTTTTAAGAATAGCATTACAATAAAAAATTATTTAAGCACAATATATTTCGGCTAAAAATTAACTTAGAATAACCTTTTTTCAAAATGTTCTCCTTTTGTGAAAAATGCTTCTATTATAATAATATTTTTCCTGTATATAGCTCAGACCACTGTACAGAGGCTCAACTAGAATTTTTGAAATATATAAATTAGAAGTGGGTTTATCCATATTTTAAGATAACAGATGGGAGAAATTTTAAGAAAAAAACGCCAATAATTATTTCAAATGATTGTGACTCTGAAAATATTGTGAATTTTTCAAAAATCAAAGTTGAGTCTCTGTACAGAGATCTGAGCTATATACAGGCAAAATATTATTATAATAGAAGCATTTTTCACAAAAGAGAACATTTTGAAAAAAGTTTAGTCTAAGTTAATTTTTAGCTGAAATATTGTATTTAAATAACTGTTTTTGTCAAAATTTCCATAAAACAATTTTATACATGTTATCTAATCTAAGAGACACTAAATATTCTGAAAATTATCCATTTATGTGCCTTTTTAAAATCACGGTTCCGAACGTAGTCGAATACCTTATGTACACTCAAACAAGCTCTGCTTACCAGTTATATACTCCAAGAACACTCAACACCCTCTAAAGCATTACGCAATGCCAAATCACGCTGCATTTCTAATCATTTGCATATCTGCTCGACATGTACCTTCATGCCAAGTTTCGTTACGATCCCGCAATTAATTCTAGCCTCAAATTTTCATTGCAATGAGTGTGTAAATATATAAATGTATTACAACATCACTGGAGAAAGATATCAAGTGAAAAGTGTAAAAATAAATTTTGAGTATAGTTTACTTCAAAATCAAATGGGATTTTTTGGACTGCAAAAAGGCATTATTAAGGAAAATTTAATAATAAATTTATCACAAAAGTTTTCATTCTTGTACTGTTCGATAAACTGTTAAGAAAATGAAGAATGTATTTTAAATTAAATTGTTTATTTAAATTATATTCGAATAAATTCTTAAATATAAATTGTTCTTATAATTTTTTTCTATGGTTTTAATCTTTTTCAGATTATTCTGTTATAAAATGGGAAATCTATATTGAGAGTCATTAAAATATTACAAATTCAAGCATTATAAAGATTATATAGGGTGAATGAAAAGTTGTGTCCTAAATATTAAAACTGTGTACAAAATACCCATTTAATAACAATGTAACTTTCATCATTCGATAGGTCAGGTTTTTTTTTTAACCCGTTCAGGACCAGGATCACACATATGTGATCACGCAATTCTTCCTCCAGGGCCCACGGAATCATATATGTAATTGCTCCCAACTCTGAGGCCCATTATCACACTGGTGTGATTTGAGTTTGGAATGTTTTAATTTTAATTTTTACAAGGCACTAGACGACGTCTAAAGTCAATTTTTTTTCGAATCATGTTTCACAAAACTTCGAACTTTTTTTTTAATGAGACCGGGTATAATTATGAATGAAAACAACTGCACATGTTTATCTCTTTTGTGAGGGAATGGAATATTTAAATGTCCGTGATGTATAGATCTTTGGATTGCTGTTTATATTTTGACTAAGTTGGTAAAAGACGGAAAACTTATCAGTTTTATGCGCATCAGACATTCATAATAAAAATTTTAGTATTTATTTTACTTTTAATTGGTAATTACAACCATAATTTTTATTTTCAAAAACATTTAAGAAGCAGATAATTCATAATCAAATGCGATGACTAATTTTTAACGAAAGATAATCGTTTGTTTTCTTCTGAGACTCATTTTTAAGGGGACATGGTACGATTTACGCAAAAATTTTTAATTTAGGATTTTTAATATTTTTTTGGTTGCCTCCTATGTATGTATACTATGTTAAACATATTTTGTGCTCAAAAATTTCATAAAAGCTAGCCACGTAATTTTTAAGGAAAAAATTTGAAATTTTTTAAGTGATTTTTTAAAAAAGCTACTCCTCCTAAAAAATTGATGTTACACGCATAAAATTTGATTTTACAAGTTCGTCAAACTATGTAAAATAAAAAATTGGTATGGGTTTTGCGTTAACGTGATTGGTATTCTTACAATACTTCTTTTATGAATGTTTATTGAAAATTCCTTAAAAAATGTATAAATTCTGAGTTTAATTATTTTTAAAAAAATAAATATTGCTTTGATTCAAAAATGCATACCAACTTTTGTTACATGTACTTTTGGGAATAGGTAAAAAACATTTCAAAGCATTAGGCGCAATAGAAAAAAAGCCTTAGCATTTTAAGGCACCCGACTAGGTTCGAAGACCAATTTTTTCAAAATTGATTTTCAGAAGAATTTTACTGTTTTAAAGAACATGAATAGGCTTAAAGAGTTATAATTATCAAATAAATACCATGCATCACCTCTGTTTTTGAAAAAAAAATTATTTTTTTAAAATTTAAAAAAAAAATGTAGTTTTAGGAAAAACAGCATAAAAAATATATTGGACATAATGTAATTTTAATTGCATTGATATATTCATTGATCCACTTGAAGTGTCACAAACCGCAGGTTAAAAATATTTTTAAAAATAAATATTTAATAAGCATTCGAACTTCACGTTAATGATTTTTAGTCAAAATTACTCTATATTCTAAGCTAAAAAGTACTATAAAATGTGATTAAATGTAAGTATCTTAAAATCTGCGGTTTGCTATACTCTCAAGGGCTTATAACATAAGTGTTGCAAATTTCATTGAATTTTATATAATTGTTTTGGAGATATCACAGTTTCCGTGCAAAAATTATCGTGAAAATTTCATTCTTCAAAAAACACACATTTAAAAAATATACTTATAAGTTAGCGCCACCTGGTGGGGAGTTGCAAGAAAGGGGATAGCACAAAAACCTTCTCCACAAAAATACATATACATGCCAATTTTCAAAGGTACTGGTTGAACGGTGTTGAAGTGAAGCGAGGTCATATATACAAACATCCATTTATAATATATATATAATATCATATATATATACATATATATATATATATATAAGTCTATATATATATATATATATATATATATAAGTCTATATATATATATATATAAGTCTATATATATATAAGTCTATATATATATATATATAAGTCTATATATATATATATATATAATAAGATATATATATATATATTAAAGATAATCCACGGGAACACTTAACATAAAGATTTTGATAAAAAGCTGAAGAAGAAAAAGGGAAAACAGTCAATGGTTCTTACTTGCGTAAAAGTATTAAATACGTCTATCAATCTTTTTGTTAAAATGAATTTAAAAGGAAATAACATCTCTCTGAAGTAACACAATGAATTATAAGAGAAAGGTCTCTTTAATTTCGAACAATAATAAAGTCATTCACACCATAATATTTGATGCCAATTTCATTAAAGCTGTTGCATCTTAATTCCACTAGAGAGCGCTTCTATGAGAGAACAAAAGTATTTTGTTTACCAGCAGAAAATGATGAACAAAAAGCTCAGTTTTTTAGTATTCGGCATCTTGTTTATTTGTTTACATGAAAATCACGAATCCTGTAATAAAGGGAGTGTTGTTTACGTGTGATAAAATGTAAATTAATAATTTAAAAGGAGAAAATAAACTTTATTCGATGTCTGGTAATAATTCACTTGTCTTGTAATACATTATTTTGTGACCCGGATGAGATTTAAATTAATTTGAATTAAAACAAAAGTTAATGATTTGCTAATTTTTGAATTATTTCTTAGAATTTAAAATACATCACAATATTGAGGATTAGTTGCGTTTAATTTGCTATTTTTCCGAATTAATTAACATGATAATATTTAAAAGCGCTAAGAACTACACTGAAAATTTTAATTTAATATTAGAAATCTTAAAACTCGAAATTTTTCACTTTAAATCATATAGTTTGAAGTGAAATTAAGAGAGATTTTGTATGTAAAATTTTTATTACTTTTTTTTATTGTAAAACATTTTTATTCTATAAATTTGTATGAACCTATATTTTATTCTATTACAATGTTTAACTTATATTCTTCTTGTATTTAGAATTTAAAATTTTAAGATAAGCAAAATTTAAAATACATTTATTTAAATTTTTTTTTAAAAAAATTTGAACATGAGAATTCATTAAAAATAATAAACTCTCCAAGTTCCTAAAATATTTTTATTCAAATTATTTTGTTTTCACTTTATTAAGTAAACATGCTCGGAGGGAAAAATATTTTAAAAGTTATTCTTAAAAATAGTTTTTTTATACGGTTTATTATCATTTTTATTTATTTCAATGCATCGGAAAAAAGTTTATATACTTTAAGAAAAAGTTTGAAGAAAAAAAAAGCACTGCACCATAAAACTCAAGAAATAATTAAAAAACCCCATTACTTACTTTTAATGTTTTAAAAAAATTCTTCTTCTTCAGAAGGTGTCATTCGACAATTTGAAAAAAAAAATAATAATAAAGAGAGACATGCCCCCTAGGCCCTTGGGTATACTAAAATAATACACACCCCATACACATACCCCGGGACACATTTATATAAAAGCACGAAGTACACCAGAAGAATAATTAGTGTCTGCTGACATATCAACCGTTAAAAAAATGAGAAATGTATAGAGTGTTAGAAAAAAAATATTTTTTTTAATAAATTTCTTAGACAGTTGCATTTTTTATCCTGTGTTTTAAAATTTTTCTTTTAATCGAAGTGAGATCATGATTAATTAGCTACACAATCATCCTTCTCTTTTCATATTGAACGCTATATATTTTTAAATAAAAATTGTATTAAAATACCATGGTAGTAAATTTTTTCACCCAAAATTTTTTCTTTTTTTAAAAAAAAACTATATTTTTTTAAAGGTTTTTCCCCTGATGTTCAATTTTATAAAAAAAATAAATGCAACATGCCTAATTCAAATGTTTAGAGCATTGATCCTGCCTACTTCAGCTCTTTAGCTGCAATATTTGTAAGAGGTTGCCACCTCTCTCTGGGGCACCTAGATATGTGGGAGGTAGGGAAAAAACATTCCCCCTGATTCAATCAATGTATTTATTTATCACACAAGGAAAAATATACAAATCTAATTAATAATAGTAAGAAAATGTCTCGATACTAACCTCGAAAGTGGAACAACGATGGAAATATACGAACTATTAGGAAACTATCAAACTTGTTCCTTATTTCATGAAAGATCTAACTATCATCCGATTTAATCTAATATCAATTTAATCTCAGTGAATATCATAAATTTTAAAAAACTTCCCCCTAAAAAACCTTTTAAAATCCCCAAAAAAATTCAAATTATACCTTCAGTAAAAAGTCTCCCCCGGGGGTTTTCCTGGATTTTTTCCCTCTGTGAAACTCTTTATTTAAGCTAAAAAACTTCGACCATAAAAAAAAGTTTTTTGAATACCCGTTTTCTTTCTCTCAAAGGGGTTGATTTGGGAAAAATGTGAATTAACACCCCAAAAAATATACCAAAAAGTGGATTGAAGGATCGTGGATAGACTCTTCACATTTTTAAAAACCCCCCAAAGGCAGCTTTTTCTTCCAAACTGTGGGGCGCCCCCCTTAAGGGGGGCGTGACAACTCACAAAGGGGGCGCGAGCATTTTAAAAAGTAAAAAAACAAAAGTTTTTTAAAAAAATTTAAATTTAATTTATGGAAAGAAAAACAAACAAAAATACGTTCTGACATAGTAAAAAAAAAAAAACACACATTTAAAAAAATATATTACCCTTATAATTGTATCAGTGCTACACTGATTTTATAATTATTTTTTTCAATACTAAATTAAAAACATGTTTTAATAACTTCCAAATGACCCCTGGATTCCCCATATATAAAAATTTTGTACAAAAAATTATCACACTTACCTTGATAATTTGTTCGGTTTAAAATTTAAAATCTGAATTGCCCGGGTTAAAATTCGCGATTCGTTTCCCAATGGGCCCTTTTCCCCGGGCGGGTATATGATATATTTGGGGGGGAGGAAGGGGAAAAAAAAGCAAAAAAGTCTGAAATAAGTAAAAACCTTCGCAAAAAATTGTCCCAAAGGGCCTTTTTTTTCATTCAAAAACCCTTCGGAAAAAAAGGGGGTATCATTTCACAGAAAAACCGTACTTCAAGGGCTTTTATATAGCAGGGGAAGTACAGCTTAGTCGAGGGAGACGTTTATATAAAGCCTGTTGGCAAAAAGGTTAAAATCGGATTATTTTTAAAAACCCCAAAAAATATTATTGAGTTCAATACATTGTTTTGTATGGGGGGGAGGGGGCGATGAGAGTTGATTGAATATTGGGTCGCAAATAAATTTAAACTTTTTGGCACTGCCTTAAGGGTTTCAACAACCTAAATTCTTAAAAAAAATCATTTTACTGTTTTAACTATATCATACTATTTTTTCCCCCTTCAGCACAAAAAAAAATAACATAAGGCAAAAGCTCCCTTTTCCCCAAAATCCACACAGTGCTTCAAAATTTCTATATTTTGGGCCCTTTCAAACATAACTTTCATCACTCCCCCCTTCCCCAAAAATTTTTTTATTGAATTCCCAAATACTTTTACTTTGACGCCAAACCTACAATTCGACTTTAACTTCTTAAGTTCCCCCCATCGTACCCCAAAACCCTCCCGGCCAAAAAACGAACCCCGAACGTATATATACGTCCCTTTTCCCCAAAACCCTTCTTTTTTTTTCTCTGCCATCCATATTTGTTCTTTAAGGCTTTGGAATGTAAAAAGGACAGACCCTGTTTTTGAAAATTTCTTTTTCGGAAAGGGTTTGCTTATTTATTCCCTTTTTTTTTCCCCAATATAATCACATACAACCTACAATTGAAAAACGGTGGCATTCGGGGGCGAATCCCTTCCAACAATCGGCAGTTCAATTGGGAAAAATGTATAAATTATGAAGATAAGTGGTTTTTTTTTTGTAATTTTTTTAGCAAGTCCGGGGAAATCTTTGGGAATTATGGCTTTTTATCTTTAATTTCGGGTTAAAAATTTAAATTTCGATTCATTCCGCAAAAATTTCGACTTTTATTAGTGCATTATAAAAGGGTAAGTGTGTATTTTGCATAATGTCCAGGGTGCATTTTGTTTTTTTTTACTTTCAGTAAATGAATAATTTTTTAAAAAAATCTTTAGTTTTTTAAACTTTTCAATACGCTTGCCCCCTTGTAGGTTTCCCGCCCCCTTTTGGGCGCGTCCCAATTTACAAAAAACTAAACTACCCAAAAAATAAACTATAAAATTAAAATAGGTGCGGGTCAAAGAAAAAAACAAAATTTTCCCAAATTCCCGTACAAAACATGCTGGCAAACCGCTTGGGTCCCAAATTTCGGTAGCCCGTTTTTTTGTACGGGTAAATCCTTTTTGGTTCTTCACGGTACTAAAGTTTCAAA
>BMAV01012718.1:0-32571 GCA_019973955.1 Trichonephila inaurata madagascariensis
TGGAACTGGAGGAACCGTGGAACGGGAGGCTGCAGGTGGCTCAAGTGCCACTGGAGGAGGCAATGGAGGCTTATAATTAATAACTAATTGGTTTTTAAATAATTTATAATGAATTATCATAATAATTAATCAATAATTTTATATTTTAAATATGACAATTTCTGATCATTATCTTGCTCAAGATTTCTATTAATATTTTTTTATTTTATATAGGATCAGAAACTTATCATTTTAGTACAGGTATGGGTGTTTAATTTTGACTCTACTTTTTTAAATAGACTTTATTTCTTATTCCTGATACTCCTTCATTCTCACTTCTTTTTGCTGCGCTTTTTTTTTTTTTTAAATTTATGTACGATTCTATAATTTTTTATTCTAGTTATGTTTATGTGTTCGGTATAATATTCAGAGCTTTATCTATTTTATAATGTATAATAATAATTTAAATCTTTTCGTGCTTAGTAAAAGGTAAATAAATTCTGAGGCTTATAAAATTAAAGACACGTAAGAGTAAATCCTTAACTCGTTTCGAATTAATTTTCTTTTCATAAAAAATAGCACAAATAAAATTAAAAAAAAACATCTTGTCATATTTCTATTGGGTCATAATATATTTCAAAGAGATTTCTATAAATGATTGCACTTTTCCCATTTTTTTCGACGTTTATCATTTTTATTTTTTAATGTTTCCTATGTTAAGGTATCCGACTACGTTCGGAACCGTGATATTGCAAAAGCGTGTAAATGGATAATATTTATGATATTTAGTCTCACTTAGATTAGAATACATGTATAAAATTGTTTTAAGGACATTATGACAAAAAAATTTATTTAAATACAATATTTTGGCAAAAAATTAACTTAGAATAACCTTTTTTCCAAATGTTCTCCTTTTGTAAAAAATGCTTCTACTGTATTAATATTTTGCCTGTATTCAGCTCAGGCCTCTGTACAGAGGCTCAACTAGAGTTTTTGAAATGCATAACTTGGAAGTCAGTTTATTCATGTTTTACGAAAACAAAAAGGAGAAATTTTAAGAAAATACGCCGATAATTATTTCAAATGGTTGTAACACTGAAAATAATGTGAATTTTTCAAAAATCGTAGTTGAGCTTCTGTACAGAGGTCTGAGCTATATACAGGCAAAATATTAATGCAATAGAAGCATTTTTTACAAAAGGAGAACATTTGGAAAAAAAGGTTATTCTACGTTAATTTTTTGCCAAAATATTGTATTTAAATGATTTTTTGTCATAATATCCTTAAAACAATTTTATACATGTATTCTAATCTAAGTGACACTAAATATCATGAAAATTATACATTTATGCGCTTTTTTAAAATCATGGTTCCGAACGTAGTCGGATACCTTAATTACCTTGCTAATTGAAAATAAACATGTGTACTTGTATTTTTCATTACAAACTAATAAAGTTTTATGTTAAAATAATCCTACCAAAAATGTCTGCGCCAGAACTTATAATTTTTTTGTTCTGCGGTTGTATCTCCAGTCAGCTATTAAAAGAGTTTTTTTTATAAACTGTGATAAAAAAATTTAATTGCTTTTCCGGTCTATTTATCAGGAGTATATCAGTTATTATTAATAGCCTTTCCTTTTAAAAAAAACTGTAATAATTATATTTTTTTCCTAATTATCTTAGTTTGATTTGCGAAATCATGTCCTAAATATTCTAAACACATTTTTATTTTATACAAATAAACAAAAGTACAAAATGTAGCCTTACATTTGATTTTAGAAATGATTTTTAAAAAATGTCACTGCATGTAAAATAGATATCTGTTTTAGTGACATATTTTTGAAATACTGATAGTTTTATATGATGACTATTTTTTTTTGTACTTATAGGTCCTTTGACTTTCTATCCTCCATCAAATTTCCAATACTATGGCGGAAAAGGTACATTCATTTAGATTTACTGCTAAGCAAATGTATTTATACAGGGTGGGACAAACAGAAATTGTCAGAACATCCAATCGTATATCCCCTCATCCGAAACCTTTTTACTTGCCCAACTTTGTATGAAAGAGCATTGAATGATTACACATTTTTACTATTAACTATATATATATATATAGTGTGTGAAAAATTATTATAGAAACTTAACTCTATTTCTATAACACCTAAACTTCCCAGACCTTAAAGTTAGAGCACTAAAGTACTTGCAAGATTAAAGCCGCATTCACACCAAGGCAACCAGCGTCGAGCGTCTAGCCGATCAGAGACTTCATTTCGCCCGAGATCGACGGACGCTAGACGCTCAACGCTTGACGCTTACTTCCTTGGTGTGAATGCGTCATAAGACTCAAACCCGACACAGGACACAAAACACTAAGAAATAATCGCGAACATAAATAACACTTTATTTATTAATAGGTTACTCACACACAAGAAAGATCAATCTAATTAAATAATTGAAGTACACTTATCTTTTAGCACCAAAAGATTCACAGGTTGTCTCTAAGCTAAGTTTCCAATAAAATGATGAAGATCCACTCAGGAACTGGCAAATTGAATCCGACACACAATGAAATTAGGGCAGAGAATACTTCACAATGATAATTACTTATAAATAGAAGGTAAACTCTTGATTCTAGGCAAGGAATTGTTAGCAATTTAATTGAACTAATGAAAGTTCACACATTGGTACTGTAAGTTGCGACACACCTTTTACCCTCGCAAAACCCTTACTTAATGTACCAGAACTGATGTGCGTACCTCTTTTCCAATATAAAAAAGGTGGAAATTAAACTTTTTCAATAAAGCTTCAAAAAAAACAACCCCAAATTAGATTTGAGAGAGGAATCTCGCAAGATAGCTCGCTGCAATTCTTCCAGCTAATCCTTAAAATATTGGCCTTCCTCCTACACTTTTTTTTTCTTCTAATTTTAGAAAAAAAATCTCGTTCTGTCCATTTTTTCCAAAAATTTATTACAAATTTACTTTCAGTTAAGCATTTTATGTTCTTATCAAAACATGATAATATAGGAAAAATTCATGAAGACTGAAGAAAATATTGAAATAAAATTAATGAAGTTGAATCAAGAAAACTATTATACTTAGAATAATATTGTTTTGGAAAAATTACTATCAAATGCTTAAATATATATTATTTTTTAAATACTAATATTAGTTTAAAAATGCATTTTTAATAATCAAGCCTCAAATTGGAGAACAAATCCATTTTTTCAAATGTTTTAGGAAAAAATAATTTTTTAAAGAATTTCAAAACATCTATGAACTTAATCCTTTCATTCAAAATCTTTATTTATGAAAATACAGTCTTATAATTCTTTACTCGAGTAAGAAAAGTGTTTAATATTTTTCAAACTATTCACTTTAACAACTGCATTATTTGCTCCAAAACTTACTTTATTAGAAACTTGTTAAATATGAAATTAAATAAACTAATTTATAATTATTAAGTACTGTGTTATTCATTTTTACCACTATAAGTAAATGTTTTAATCGTTTCAAATGTAGGAAGAAATAGTGGCTCAGGAGGCTCTGGTTGGAACGGTGGTATGTTTTGTCATCAAAAAACTCATTTTCATTGATTTTATTTCAAATTTGATTCTAATAGTATTCTTTTTAATTTTTTCAGGTGAATATTATTATTATTACAATTCAGGTACATATTTTATTTGATTTTTTTCATATATTTCTGACTGCTGCGGAAAATATTACCTATTTAAATTTTAATTTGCTTCTGTGTTTGTTTTCGTATAAAGGTCTAACTTTTTCGGGAAATTTCACGCAATCACTCTTAATATTTCACGTTGTTTCTAGCATATAATTGCGAAAAGCAACACACATGGTGAAAAACTCTAAATTTCTTAATAAAATGAAAACTTTAAATTTTGAAATAATTTACTTTTTTCCTTTGATTAATTTAGTATATATGAAAAAAGTAATGTTAAGGAATCTGTGAAATTTACGTTCAGTTTTAAAGTTTTCTAAAAAGTACAAAAAAAGAACATCAAACAGTTTTTTCGATTAATTTTTGTTTTTATGGCCATAGAAAATAATAAAATAAATTCACAAAAACAGTAGACACATCTGGGTTGCCCTTTTTTTAAATAATTGCAAAAATATTCGTTATCTGTTAGGCTAATAAAGCATTAAAAATTATGCATATATAAAAATAAAGTTTTATCAATATATCATTTGTATACTAGCAAAGTATAGTATAAGAAAATTATACACAATTGCAAACTCAAGGTTTCACAGTAAATATTGGATGAGCATATAATAATTCAATTAATTTGCAGTTTTTAAACATTTTAACGTAAACACCTCATTTCATAAATTTATAAAAACAAAGGCAAAACAATCTATTTTAGCATTTACCGTGCTTGAATACCTTTTTTTTTGTAGGAGATAATTATTTAATGTTCAGCTTGAATTACATTTGTCTATATATTATCAAATATCCTTCAATGATAAATATATAACGATTTCTTTTAAATAGATTTTGATAAATTAAAATTATGAAAAATTTATTCTATTATGGATGATTATGGGGTTGGCCCACACAGTTAAAAAAATGTTTTTGGAAGGAAAAAAACCTAATTTTTTTCTTTTTTTTATAGGTCCTTGGGTTTTCTATCCTCTTAATAGTACCAGCTCTTATCAATATAATAGTTACGGTGGATCAGGTAAGTCCTTTTTCTTTCATCCTTTTTTAATCTTTTTTTTTATTAAAGACCACTGATTTTTCATTTAAAAAACAGAATTAGAAATAAATCATGTTTATATACAAAATGTTGAAAATTTTAATCGGAGGATTCTACTCTGAACAGGAGAGGCAAAGAAGGAAATTAAGATTATTTTGAAACTTTAAAAAAACTCTTGTTCATATGGTAGACTTTTTACCCTTTAACCCTTTGCGGAAAAGCTAAAATACAATTTTTGTGATAAAAAAATTTAAACCCCAAAGTTTCATCCTTATAAACATTATTTAGTCACAAAAAAAATCTATCAGGGTTTTATTCTGGGGGTGTGGCAGACATTAACTACTGGCCCCATGAATTTAAAATTACTTTTTCAGGACAGAAATAATGAATCTATTAAGTAAACTTTTTATGAAAATTAACATTTATGCAATAACTATTTCATTAACAATTAAATACAAAGTAGAAGTGTAATAAAATAATAAATAATTAAAACCTAGAATACTTACTTAATAACAAGAAATTGGTATATATCCACATTTTATATTTTGTTTAATTTAAGAAAATAGTTAGAAGTAAATGTTTGAGGATTTAAATTAGTTATTTCACAAATTTGATGAGCTATTTACTGTGGAACTTTATAATATGCAAACGTTTTCTTTGAGCAGAAAAGCTGTAAGAAAAAATTTTCGAACCCCAGAATCTTGTACCATATATTGTAACAAAATTTGTTCATATTTTTAACATTTTATATGATTCTAAGTATCTTCTGAGTGGAGGAGAAAAGCGAAAACTGTCATTTTTTTTGTTCTTTGGGGGGGATAAGCCTCTTCCACAAATAAAAACTTTTAAAAACCTAAATAAAATCTTTTTTTAACCCCCTTTTTTAAATTTATTCGGAAAGAGGAAAATATATTTAAGACTTGTTAAATTTTTTTAAAATTTTTTTTTTTTTTTTTTTTAATAAAAACAATTTTTAGATTTACACCGGGGAAAAATTTTTCTAACTCCCATCAAGGACATAAAAAAACAAAAAAAAATATCCTCCATCTGTTTTTTTTTCATGAGTTTTCTTCAATTAACTAAAAACCTATACAACCCTTGGGAAAATTTTTTTTTTGTGGGAAACCCTTTTTACTGCCCCCGGAAAAAGGGGTTTAAAAAATAAAATAACTCAAAAGATTATATTAAATTACTGTAATGTTGAATTAAGTTAATTTTAAAGGCAATTATATTTATGAAAAGAAAAGGTTTTAATTTTCCCCCTAACATAAAGCAAAAGAATTAGAAATACAATAAGAATTTTTAGATGAAAACATTTTATAGAACTATATATCCCTCTTCAGGAGTGAGGAATTGTTTGGGCTCGAGAGACACATTAGGGAAGAGGAGGGCCTCGTGTTTTAAAAATGATTGCATTCATTAGTTAACATTGTATCTCAGGAAAGGTATACATTGTACCACAAAAAAACAATAATATAAAATCAATAAAGAAAGCCAATAAATAAAACTTTTAAGTTTTGTTTTTTTTCTGGATAAAAAATTAGACAAATGTACCCCATCCACTTTTCTAAAATTTTTTTTTTAAAAACACAATGGGTTTTCTTTTGAAATATATCACACCTAACAGTTAATGTCAACCCAAATTTCATCTTATTTCTCTTGTTGATCTTCATGTGAGAAAAAATTTTTCCCCAAAAATTATTGACAAATACAAAAAGCTTTTCTTCGGTTTTCTGAGTGTCCACGCTGCATATCCCAGGCATTTTCTTCTCTCTAAAATATTCTCCAAGTTCTGTCAATTTCTTTAAGTTTTAAATTTTTTTTTTCATTTTATCTATTTTCTTTTATAAGATAAAAACCTTTTGCCTATTTCCCCAAGGTCAAGGAAAAATTTTCAGGGACCTTGAATAATACTTTTAAAGAAACCGACTCTCATTGAGTTTATTTCCCAATCTTGTAATTTTTTTCACTATTAAAATGTGGGCAATAAATTACTTTAGTACTAGTTATGTCTACCATCAATAATATGAGACTTGACATTAATATTCAGGACAAAGAAGTGTATTTGGGATGACACTTTTTTAATAAAGGATTATCTTTAAAAAGTATAGTAGTGTCAATGATTCTCATTGTGTCATGTCAAAGAAAATTATTGTTCGTACGATAAGACGAAGAAATGACAAAAATAATAAGTGCTTTATAGGTATTTGGGTGCGAAAAATTAAGAATATACTTAAAGTGTGTGAAAAAAATATTTCATACGTTATTAAATCAACAAATGTTTACAACAATGGTATTTTTTGTTATAAACTTTTATTTTAATTTTTCTTATGAAGGAGGTGCTGGTGGAAATGGAGGAACAGGGGGTTCCGTTGGAAATGGAGGAACATGGGGTTCCGGTGGAAATGGTGGAACATGGGGTTCCGGTGGAAATGGAGGAACATGGGGTTCCGGTGGAAATGAAGGAACATGGAATTCTAGATGGAGAACATGGAATTCTGGAAAATGGAGGAACATGGAATTCTGGAGGAAATGGAGGAACATGGAATTCTGGAAAATGGAGGAACATGGAATTCTGGAGAATGGAGAACATGGAATTCTGGAGGAACATGTGGGGTCCCGGTGGAAATGAAGAACTTGGGGTTCTAGAGGAAATGGTGGAACATGTGGGGTGCTGGTGAAATGGCGGAACATTAGGTGTCAAGGGGAAATGGAGGCTGCAGAGAAACCGGAGGAACATGGGGTAACGATGATGGAGCACTGGTGGAACTGGAGGAACATGGGGGAGTCGGTGAAAAGGTGGAATTACTGGTACTGGACAAAATGCAGGAGGTGATAGTTCTGGCGGAAATGGAGGTTCGTTTATTTGGAAGGGAAATTTTTTTAATTGCTTGCATTTTGTTTCTAATTATACTCTCATCATTTTTAATTTATGTATTTTATATTCATAACAGTCCAGCTCTTCTTAAATCCAGGTATTTATTTTCACTAAAATAAATACTTGATAAATGTTTTCTATAAAGTTTTTGTGTAGTAAATGAGCATGTGACAAATACTGAAACTATTTTTAAGTGTATTTACTATCATTTGTTATGTTCTCACAACTCATGAAATTGGCAGTGTATATATTTTATTAAACTGATATATTTACCAAATCTTATGAATATTTAGCTGCACTGTTCTATATATTAAAGTTTCACTAAGCACTTTGTCTTTCTTATTATAAAGCAGGTAATATATTTTGTACTTATGTACACGTTAATTTATTCTTCTTTTAACTTTAGATCCTGGGAATAATCTTAAAATACATTATGAAATTGGAATAAATGGTTAGTACTTTAAATTCTTATTGTTAATAAACTCGTATTTAGTAATATTTACAAATAATTAAAGGGAAGTTATTTCACTTCCCAATTGATAGAAATGTGCTAAGTATTAAATTAAAAATATAATACTTAGCACATTTCTATCAATTATATATTTTTACTGATATATATATTTTTTATATATATTTTTTTCTATAATTTAATACTTTTGACATTTTTAAATAAAAAACGAAAATTTATCAGCTTTTTATTTTTAAAAAAACAACTTTTTTGGAATAATTTTAGATTTCAAAATTGTTGAGTACTTATTAGGTTAAAATAGTTCAGATCAAAAGCTTTCCAAATTTACTATCAAGATTTGAGTACAAAAAATGTCTTTGTGGAAATATTCAAATCATCATTTATTGAAAAAAATGGCAAAAGTGAAAAAAATTGAGAAAACTATTAAAGATAATCTTTTTTTACTCTCCTCAAAACTGAAATTACTATTCGAAACCATTACTTGTGAAATTACTATTCAGTTGACTGTTCGCGACCCTTTCCCCATGGCACGTGACATACGAAGTAGGTTGTCTCCAAGAGCAAGTGGATCTGTATCCACCCAAACCACACGCAACAGATTACATGAAGTACAGTTACATGCACAGGTACCCAAAACAGGGGTTCCATTGACCGCTCAAGCTTACGGGGTCTGGAACGCCTGGCGTGGTGTCAACAATAGTCATTACCTGAATCATCAAATGGCATCGGGTATTGTTCATGAACGAATGTCGTTTCTGACTGTGGAGGAATGACGGCTGTCGATGGTTATGATAGTGACACGGAAAACTCTATGAACTATCTCATTTCACCGAACGTCAAACCGGTCTTACACCGATCAACACGGTTTGGGTTAGCATAATACTTAATCACAGGATCCCTCTAGTACACATTGACAACCGTTTGACAACGGACCGCTACGTCACACAAGTTGTGGAATCTGTTGTTCTGCCCTTGTTACAGGGCACCAACAACTTGGTATTCCAACAAGACAATGCCAAGCCGCATATTGCATGACAAACTCTTAACAGCCTGACTGGATTTGACATCCTTCCCTGGCCGGCAAACTCTCCAGATCTGAGTCCCATCGATCACCCTATGGGATCTCATTAGACGCGGCTTGAACCGAGAACCACTAGCACAAACCGTGGATGATCTGCTCACAGCAGTGGATACAACTTGGCAATGATTAACTCAAGCAACCATCAATGGACTACCTGATAGAAAGATTAACGAGGTGGTCACATTAGATACTAAATAAATTGGTTTATAATGATTTTATGTGTCTATTTTCTTAATCATTTGCATATCCACCTCACCACAATTGCTCCTGAAATTTATATTACGTGCATTATTTCCTGGTGTTTCGATTTCACTTTTGAGGAGTGTACAATTGCATGTTGACATCTCAAAAACTTGAGACCTTTCCGTTGGTATTATGGTAGAAAATGAAATTATACAAAGGAGATTTTAAGCGGGAGGAAAAAATTGCGTTGGAGAATATAAACAAATGATTGAAAAATCAGCCCAGAAGTTTTAAAATCGACCTTCTAAAGCACTGGAAGTCATTTGGCAGCCGATAGAATAAAAAAGTATCGAAACGTTAAAATCCGAGTTTGTCGTGTATTATGTTTGCTTTAAAATTTAGCATCATATCATTCCAAAACATCTTGCTGAATTATGGCAATGAAATAGGATTTATGATTATAAAGGATTGAAGAGGAACGGTTCGTTCTAGATCTTCCATTGCGAACAGATACGTAACCAATCACGCCTAAACGATCGTCTTCGTGTGATATTGGTACTTTTCATTTCAGATACACACCGCCACATATTCCTGCATGTTTTGTGAATAGGCGAAAAATGATACCATATTCGTGGCGAGCATGTACAGTTGCGTGTTAACATGGTGGGTGCTGATCGTTCCGAGACGGCTTTGAGAATTGCGTCATTTATGAGACGACTTTGAAAGGTAATGATTATTTGCGTCAATGTTTGACGGCTAGTTGACTTTGCGTCGATAGATGGCGCCACGACTGCGCGCGTGAAGGGTGGCCTTAGCAAAGTCCAAGAAGAGGAAATGTTCATTCGGGTTCTTTCGTTCCGAACGTGATAGTAACCAATCCGCCAAACGTCGTCTCGCGTGATGTTGGTGCTAGTTCATATAGATATCACACCACCACAGGATCTTGACCTTCCTCTTCCGGAAAAAATTTATACATATAAGTACCGGTAAAAAAGTAAACCATATAAATCAAGATTCAAAATCACTTAACCACTCCAGCGATCAATTTTTTTGCCCAGAACGTTCCTAAAAAGGACACATTTTTTATTATATATAACTAAGCAAATACTTAACAGAATGCAAAAGTAAAAATTTTATTTAAAATTTCAATTTTAAGTTATTGTTTTCACACTGTTTTTTATTTTATAATTAAAACACAAAAACCCCTAAATGTTTGCTTTTATAGTACATTCTGCCTACTATAAAAAAAATTTCATATACCTTAAAAGAATTTCTCTTATACTTACTAAAAAAATTCATGTTTGTATCTCTTTTTCAAACAGTTGAGGATTTTTTATGTGCGTGCATATATATATATGCGCACACAATTTGAAGCATGGTGTAATATTAAGTCTTACATTGCAATGCGAACAAGAGATAATAGCTACTTTTTTTAATATCATCTTTCCATTTTCATTTCTTCTCAAGCTACAAATTACACATTGCCTTGCCAATCCCTGTTCTTTGTCGATTATTTTCAAGAACCTAAATTCCTGCGTTCAATGAAAAATACTCGCCTTCACTACATAGAAAATCCCGGTTGATAAGTATTTCAGTACAATGGACAAACTTCATCGCTTACAAACACCAGCACTAATAATTTCACTAATAGAATTAAAAATATGTGCAAATGTAAAACAGAAAGAAGAAAATATCAGTGCCCCTACAGCTTACAGGAAAACCAATGCGGCTAGCTTTAAGTAGTCTCTCTTAAGTAAACAAACTATAACCATCTCTATAATGTATTTGAAATTAATAGATCCTTAATATATACATATACAGAGTTATTCATAATTTCCTTCAATGTTTCGGACCTCTATAGTGATAAGAGGGTGGACATCCCCCGTTTTATTGTTAATTTCTATATTTGCCCCCTTGACCGGATGTTGTTACATTCTTTCTAAAAGAATAGTCAAGAGATTGTCGCACCCCTTTTCGGGTTGGTGGACCCATTAATTTTATAAAATGTAACTGCGCTGATTGGGAAATATCCAATAAGGGACTAAGCTTGGAAGACAGTAGAGAATCCGGCTCCAGGATTTGCTGGTGATCCGGTCCACTATTTAAAGAGACGCGCTCCAATTTCGAGAGAATTTTTCCTTAAATTTTTGAATTAACCATGTAAGTGTGAAAAGTACCAATCGCGGACACACCAGCCAACATGAGCTTCCCTCTTTGAAGCTTACTAAAAGCTAAGTTCTTTATTGTTTCTTTTATTGTAAATGTAAATTTTAATTGTGCAATAACAATGTGCAAGTATAACGTATAATATAGATCGTTTAATCTTTGTGTAGTTTAATCTAGTAGATTTTAGTTGATTTAACATTGGCCATGATGCGAACAAGGTAAACTTGAACTTGGTTTATTTAGTTTTTGAGCATTTTAATTAAATGGCTTCGCATCAATAGTTAAAAACTAAGGCGAAAATAGCAAAAGAAATTTGAAAGAATGCAAAAGCAATTCAAGTTTTATTTACATACCTTACAAGTATTCTATGATTGAAACTATGGCCACACGGCATACATCATTGCGATAGCTCAGCTCCTGCCACATTCTCTACTCAACAAGGTACTATCAACATTATTACCAGCACATGTTATTCTTTCATGAAGTTCTTCCTCATGCAGGCAAATGAGGTTCGAAAACTTGGTCATACGTAAAAGACCTGGAAGCAAAAACTGGAATATGTGGTAAGAACTGAACTATTGCATTGATGTAGCCGTGGAGCCAAGGTATCACTCATAAAACACCTATAAAGTATGTAAATAAAACTTAAATTGTTTTGTTAGGTTTTTAAATATTCTTATAATATATATGTTACCGTTAAAGTGTGAAATCCGTTATTTCATAGAATAACTAGGTATTTCATGAAATAACTGGACACAAGTGAGTTAAAGTATATAAAATTATTGAATTCTACGATTTAACTAGTATTCTATAGAATAATGATTACTTGATCGTTAATGTATGAAATACTGCATTCTCGAAACTTCTTTGAACCGGTTCTATCTGCTTTAGGAAGGATTTTTTCCGATTAGGAACTAGAGATGGCCGAATAAAATAATTGTACCATAGATCTCAGTTCAGTATATGTCAGTGAGAATTAATTTCCATTGAAGAAGTTCCAAATATTACAACGCTTCGATCTGTCGCAACTGTGTGATGGTAAAAAGTGGGCTTGTTTTAAAATAATAAGCAGTCCAATCCAAAGTGTCATCATAGCAATCCTTGATCTAATAAATAGTTAAATGTAAAATAAAGGTATCTCATAAAATTTAAATTGATATTCTATTACATTTTTGTTTTAAAAAGTTTACACAATGTTTTTTTTTTATGAAGCAAAGGTTTTTCTTCTCAGCATGTATTTTTGTTCATAATATTTAAACATAATCTATTTTTGCAATATATTCTTTTTTCCCCTTTCTGTTTAACTAACGTTAGCAATAATAAATCATATCATCTGATTCCCTTATTATTTATCAGTTATTCACCCGCAAAAAGATAAAATGTACTTTTCATGAGATTTTCGCTACTTATGTGTGATCAATTTATTTAAAAAATATCTTTATATATATATATAAAATTGTTTATTTTTCTCTTTAATGGTCTATCCATAGTTATTTCGTAGAATAACTAGGTAAAACATGAAATGTTTCCTCTTTTATATACTTAAACTGACTTGTCTAGTTATTCTATGAAATAACTGAATTGTACATTTTAATGGCAACATATATATATATATAATCAGATAGTGTTGAATCATAAATATTAGATACGATAAAGTTCTTAGTTATTAACTACATAATTTATTTATCTAAATGTAGGTGGAGACGGAGGTACAGGAGGGCCTGGAGGTTCAGATTATCCCCATGAAGGAAGTGGTGGTGCAAGTGTTCCAGGAAGTGGTGGTGCAAGTGTTCCAGGAAGTGGTGGTACAAGTGTTCCAGGAAATGGTGCTGAAAATAATAGAGGTTAGCTTTGCAAACATAAAATGTAGTGAAGAAAAACGTAATGTGTATACCAAATTATTTTGTACAACCCTTACTTATCCTTTTCACCGTTTTGTTGTGTTTTCTGAGTCTTAGTACTGTAATTCAGATAGCCTTAATTAAACTCTTTTATGAGGTTTTAATCTAATCATAAAAAATATATTCTGTAATCAAATTCTTTTTTGTTGTTGTTGCCTTTAATATGATATGATTCACGGGATTTCTCTTTTAGATTCCTTTTTTAATATTTGACTAATAAACAAAAGTTTAATAATAAATTTCGCTTCAGACTGACCACATCTGCTCATGCATCTCAGACCCATGGTCAAGAATACTTTGCGCCACTGAGCTTATGTAACAAAATTAAAATTGTAAATTTAAAAAAATAGTAAATGTAACAAAAATGTAAAAAATAGTAAATGCAACAAAATTATATTAAACAACATTTTAAAAGTATTTACGATAAAAATGCTGTAATTGTGTTTTGCAGCCGTAAAATATAATACATGCTTGGTAATATTATAGTTTCATTCTACGGTAATAACACCTGTAATTATAAAAAAAGCATGTGTAATTATATTATCCTATGAAATAATCGGGATTTTTTTATTTCAGGTAGTGGTTATTGGGGAGGTTATAATGAATATTACAACGGCCCAGGAAATTGCATATGTTATGGTCCAGGTAAAACCATAAGCTTTTTCCCTTTCTTATTTATTTCAGAAAAAAAATGAAGCATTTTCTAATACAAGAGGAATTTATCTAATTATTGTGGATTAATTTTTTTTAATTTGAAACGAACTAGAGTTCATATTAACTGAAAAAAAGAAAAAATACTTTCAACTCACCAACTTTTATTTCATTTAATAACAATATCCTACAGTTAAATGGCAATAAAAACGAAATGAATCTCGCATCTTATATAATAATAATCAAGGATTCCCTTAGCTTTTAGAAGATGGTACAGCCATGAAGGTTCAAACTCCAGAGAAAGTAGGGACATCCTCTATACTTAGTTATATGACATGAATGTACCTTCAGGATTTCCAGTCTAACTCGCCGATTCTAATGAAAACTACGAATAAACTCAATTTACTGTTCACCTTACAATCACAAATTCATTTGTAATTTCACTAGCTGGTATACCCATTCTTCGCACGGGTGAATGGAAAAATAAAACAATATAAACTAAAGGACAAAGAAATTTTTAATGAATTAATTTTAAATGAATTGCAAATTAAACAAAAAAAAGGCTCTTAGCATTTTAAGTTTTTGGGAGTCTAATAGTTGAAAAACAGCATTTTTTTTTATCTATAACGCCCCATAACCCACTTGGGGATCAACTTTTGAAAATCTCCTTTTAACTGCTCCACAAAAATAACATGTCTTCCTGATTTCAAAGCTTTAATCTTAGTGATTCATAAAAAGGAAATTTCCTAAATAAAAGGCCCTCTTAAAACCCCCTTGAAGTTAGATTTTCGGAAGATATCTTTTGCATCGGATTTTACTCATGACAGAAACATGCCTCCTGAATTTGAAGTCTGTAGATCTAATAGTTCCTAAACGGGAATATTTATCTAATCACCTCTTTAACCCCTCGCAATCCACCTTGGAGGTCTTTTTGAAAAACCTTTTTTTTTTCTATCGTATCTCTACTTCATGAAACGAAAATGACTGCCAAATTTCAAGTCTGTAGGTCTAATTATTCAAGAACAGAATTTTCTGTTATCTATAACACCCCTTTAACCCCTTACAACCCTCCCCTTTTGGGAGCTATTTTTTAAAAACCTCTTTCGTATGGATCTCTACTCTGTGGAATGAACATGCCTACCAAATTTTTAGTCTGTAGGTGCAATAGTTCAAAAACGGAATCATTTTTCTATATCGGCACTTAATCCTTGCAATACCGTCTGTAGGTCTAATAGTTCCGGATATATCATGATGTATCCGGATATTCATTTTGTAGGAGTCTTGATAATTCTATTAGCAAGCCAGTAACGACATTCCATTCTGTTCGAACACGTCGATGTACACACGTGAGTAGATTTAAATTCCGTTAACCAAAGCACGCATTGCATATTTTACTGTGGCGTTCACATCTGTACTAATGAAGTCAGTATAAAAAGTTTATCGTCTGCAATTGCCAAATAATGCGCGCACGTGAGGCCGATCGGACTAGACCCAAAAAATTTCGGAGAGTTTTCCAATCCATGGATGAAAAGTTCATTACATTATGATGGGTAGTTCCATAATAATAAACCATTACTTTTGAATACTTTAAGCCCGGACACCCTGTATATGTAAGTATAGTTTTAAGTTAATGTCAAAATTCTAAGGAATATGATTATATTGAAATAGTCCGTGCTGTTATGTTGTATTTAATAAAACATCTTAACTTAAGTATTTCTCTTTTATATGTGTTGATACTAATTCTTACAGTTTTTGCTTCTTATTTCTTATAAAAAAAAATTTTGCCAAGAGTAACTACAAAACGTCTATATGGAAAAAATTAACTGCGCTAAATGACAAAATACAGGTTACAATCAACATCTACTTTAATTTTAATTTCAGTATCAGTTTCAAGAAAGGTGAAAATGTTCATTATAAAATGTGTTTCATTTTTTCTTTGGTGGTGGAGGAGGAGGAACTTCGGGATTTGGAGGTGGTGCATCAGGATTTGGAAGGAGACCCATCAGGATTTGGAGGAGGTGCGTCAGGATCTGGAGGAGGTGCAACAGGATCAGGTGGTTTCGGAGGAGGAGGATATGGATCTGGAGGAGGAGGAAAGGGTTCCGGTGGTAGAGGAAATGGTTCCGGAGGAGGTAAATCAGGTGCCGGTTCAAATGGATCCGGAGGAGGTGGAAGCGGCTCGGGAGATGGTGGCTTTGGTTCAGGCGGAGGATTTGATGGATCTGGAGGTGGTGGATCGGGAGTTGGACCAGGATCAGGTTCTGCTGGTTTTTCTGGAGGTGGACTGGGATCCGAATCAGGATCAGGAGGAGGTTTGTTAGGATCTACGAAATATTTAAAAAAAGAAAGAAATTATTGAATTAAAGAATTTAAATACAAAATTTTACCATTATATACAAAGTCAACATCTTTCCCTTGCTTTAAATTATCAAAATGCATTTAAAAGGAATATAGCTTTAATAATTGAAATTTGTCCAGAGAAAATTTTTTCATATAGTCATTTAAATTTTTGCTTAATTGGTATTTTTAATGAAACCAAAAATTATTTATTCCATTAAAGCTTACGAAAGTCTATTTGCTAATCTTTTGCAAAATAATGTTACCTGTAGTATTCGGTTCCTTGCATGATTTATCTATTTATAAATTTGCCATAAATTATTAATTTTTTTAAGAATTAAATCTCATTAGTGTGTGTGTTACTTTGAAATTTCTTTCATATTATAAAGTCAAAACTTTAAGGAAGAATTATTTTTATGATCATTTTTTATCAAAAAGGGTTAGCTATGAAAGAAATATTTTATGAACACACCATTAAGATTAATTGATTTAAATAAAGATAAAAATTATATACCTAGCATCTATATTTTTAATCAATATATATCTGATATTTGATGATTGATATCAGCATTATACATACAAATTAAATGTATTTCTTTCCCCCTTTCTGAAGCTTTTTGAACTAATGTGTTATAATTCTATGGTGTTTATTTCATTATATTTTTTATATTATAATTATTCACAGGTACAACTGGAAATTTTGGTGGAGTAGGAAGTACTGGAAATAGTGGAGGTATATTATTCATTATTTGCTAATATGCAGTGAAATACGTTTAAAGCGAAAACGCTTCAGACGAAACATTGATTAACACGAAATAATACAACCCGACAAACTGCTATGTATTTTCATGCATTTTTTCTCTTAACACGAAACGAAAATCGCTTAACTCGAAAAGATTTCCCTTCTGGGAATAAACAAAATACGGAAAGCGCCAGCTAGATTGGACTGTCCTATTGTATTATGGGAAGAATTCATTGCAGTAGATGATTATAATATTTGTACATCCCCAATTGTGGCAGACATAGACATTTTGGAGTTTTTTCAAAGATGAAATAATATCATTAATGCAGATTCCGACAGAACAAGTAATATAAAAAAAAATTTAAGTCAATTCCTCCTTAAATCAAAGAAAAATTTTATTTTAGCTACTTTTTATTAAATAGTTACAATTAGTATAAATATGTATGTACATATGACAGAATTACCACATTAAGCGGTAATTAATTTTCATTAATTCTCATTAAAGTATCGTACTGTCATCTAAAACAAACATGTATATAAAATTTCAGTTCAATTGAATGCTTTAAAACGTGAGAAAAAAACATTTTCAAGTTTTGACACAAGTCGCCTAAGTTGCCAACGTGGCAGTGTGTGTACATTTGTAATTCTTTAAATAATTAGTTTTAATCAATTAATTTTTATTAATTATAATTAAATTATTGAATTGTCATCCAAAATAATCATGCATATAAAATTTCAGCTCAATTGAGTGCTTTAAAATGTATTTTATTAACGATTGAAGATTCCACCAAAATAAATAAATATATAGAGAGTGTGACCTAATAGTAGGAATTGAAAAAAAGGAAATTAATAATGCAGCTTCTGTTCCCACATCATCCGAAATGAGGAATGCCATGAAATGTATACGCAGTTATTTAGACGCAACTTTCAATGGTAAAATAAATAACAAAATTGATGATATTGAACAATTTATTGACAACAATTATTTGATGCTAAAAAAGCAATGCAAAGAAAAGTGTCAGATTATTTTCTCCAAACTCAATAAATGCTTCGTTTTTCAAAAAATATGAAAATTTTGTATTAAATTTCTTTAAGATATCCGACTACTTGCAACATTTTTTTAAAAAAAGAGAGAGATGGAGATTTTTTTGTGGTTTTAGATTTATTTAGTACATTTTAAGAAAAAAAAGACTAAATTTAAGAAGAAAAAAATGAATTATTACTCCAAAAATGGGAAAAAATGGGTAAAATTTACAAAAAATTACATAATTGGGGCCAGATCTGTACAAAATGAACAAATTCTCAATTTTTCAATTTTGATGCATGACTTTGCTATTCCTTTTTTGAAATGGTCTTCAGGATAAGAGATATTTTAATTTTTACAAAAACTAGATCACGTTATCTTAGTTTTTATATGAAATTGCTTTAAAAAAACGGTGATTATATTCACATAAAGGACTGTAAATTTTGTAATAAAACAGTTATTGATAAATCGGATGGTTAAAACTCTTCTACTGTTATACAGAGCATACTCAAAAAATTTCAGCAGATTAATTTAAAAACTTTTTGGGCAATCGCTGTCCCCGTTTGAGCTTTTCAAAAAAAAACACACATTTCGAGTGAAACGCATTTTAAAGTTTGATATCTTAAAAATTATGGCATCTGCTTTTACTAAGACACTTGTAGTTTTTGTTCTAAAGAATGTAAAGTAAAACACTTTATATTTTTATCATGCTAATAAGATGGTATATAAAATAAAATCCTAAAAAATTTGTCAGCTTTTAAAAAATTCATGATTTTAGGGTAGTCGGATACCTTAAGATCTTGTGAATATTTTTGCTTAATTATTTTTTATTAATTATATGCATATGTACATATCTGTGTAAATAAAATGAACTCTGATAAACTTTATTTATTTTTTTGCAATATCCTTTAACACGAAATTCTTTTAACACGAAAAAATATTTTAGTCCTTTCAGTTTCGTGTTAAACGATTTTTACTCTATATGAAAAGTCTGCATTGTTTCATTTTTGATGAGTTACTAAACATGTTGCTTTCATCATTAAATTCTTCACATAAAAATATAATTTAATACAATTTTCTTTACTTAAAGAATTTTAAATCGTTAAATTATTGAATTGCTTTCCAAACTATACAATGAAACTACATGAACGTTTAAAATCAAAAGAAAGCATTGCTCTCACTTCAATCAGGACTTTTTAAAATACTTACATTGAAACTGGATGCTTTGAAACAAATATTTTAGTCGTTGCATTTCAGTTCTATCTCGTCGTTGTCAGCATTTCCAATACAATCATAAATATTTCTAAATACTTCGAATACATATTTGTTATTCGTTTTCTTTGTGCGTTGAACTAATGAAATTTTAAGATTAAGATGTATATTTTAAGCTCTTGAGGAAACTTTACAAAATTTTATTATTTGGCACTTCTTCATATTAGCGCGAAAAATATAACTTTCTAAGCGACCCAGGAGAAAAGGAATCAAACTTCAAAATTGTTTTTCATTTCTATTGATTTTAAATTGAATTATTGAACACTGTTTATTAAAGATATGTAATATGTATTATGTAACGAGATATCCTTTATATCCTGTTCATAGGTATCGTAAAAATATATATTAAACAAAATTACCATAAAGGTTATAAAGTGACTGATTTAAGAAAGCTAAGCTTTACATTATTTCTCAAAAAAAAATCTAAAAATAGATTTATATTTGTAGAAAACTCTTATTATGCTTTCAGTAAAGGTTCTCTTAAGATTTCCTTTCATTCTTGTTTATGACTCATCTCGAAAAACTGAAACTGAATATTAAATATCATATTAAAATTAAATGTAATTATCTTAAGCAAATTTTTTCCGAGAAATAAATAAAACAATAATTAGTCAGTTACTTTCCTCTTCTAATCAAAATGTTTAAGAAAATGGAAAAATTATTATTATGTACACTATATATTTTTTCCATAATATTCAAAAAATATGAAAAAGCAAATGAGGAAAAAAAATACATTTTGGAACAACTAAACATAAGAACTAAATTTTTATTATTCCGGGGGGGTTTTAATTGCTGCAAATAACATATTAAGATGTATGTTATATATTTATTTTGTTTGTGGGTTCTTTTTACTTTCAGGATGGTACAATGGGGCAGGAGGTCAACAAAATGGTGGTAATCAAGATATAGGTATGAATTATGGTAAACTTAAAATTTAGTTTAAATTAATTACCGGTAATTATTTTCAAAAGAATGACATATCTTTTACTGAAATTATCTCCAACTTAGCAATGATTTTTACTTCTTTTACTTATTTATTTGAATTAAATGCTCATTTAAATTCAATCAAATTATAGCAATGTCAAAAAATATTTTATTTTTTTTTTCTTTTCTCTCTTTGAATTATTATAATACATTTCATTTTTCAGGCAAAGGAATTCACATACATTTACAGGATAAAGCAGGAATTAATAACAATGGTAAGTGTTCATTACCATCAGAAAATATTTCTCCGATAATTTGCTTGTTTTTTTTATAACTCACATTAACTACAAAGGCTTTAATTGCTCCCGGCTATTTTACTAGCAAAAATATATTTTAAAAAATAATATATAAATTTTTTTTTTTATTTTAAATTATTTAAAACATTTTACAGTTACTGTGGGAATATTTGTGTTTTTCATCAAATTGTAGCACAAAATTAATATTTGTTTTTATGAAATTTAATTCAAAGCAAAAAGAACAAAGAATTGTATCCTTATTGAGGAATCATTTTCGTTGTAAAATATTTATAATGTTTTGTATAATAATCGCAGTTTGATATTATTTCTAAATTGGATACTCAAATAAGCTTAATTTAAATTTTTAAAAACTTTTTTTAATATGTATCAGATGTTTTTTTTAATTAAGTATGTTTGATTAGTATGAGATAGTAAATAAGTATGATATAATAAGAGTGCACATAATATTTCTTTATAAACAAAGTGGCATTTTAGAATGAAACATAACGGTTCTATTTGACACTTTGTTCAATATTCGTGTTCCTATCATTTAAGAATTAAAGTTTAATATAAAAAGGACTAAAAAAAGGAATTTTTTGTTCCTTGAGAAAGAATTACTTAAAAAATGCATTACATTATTACAAGAGAGCTATATAAATGCAAAATGTTTCAAAAATTGTAATTTTAAATACATGTTATTATTAAATATTGAATCATAAACTCTTTCAAAATAAACACCCAATCAAAACGTTTCTGGAATTAGATATCGAAAATTTACCTTATTATTTAATCTTATATTCATTTTTAAAAGTTTTGTACAGAAGAATAAAAAATATTTTTTGCGTTAAATTATCTCAAAACTTTGAGGAAAGGAAATTTATCTAATATAAACAATTATTGTAAATTTGATAATAATTTTGAATTTTTTGTTGCATTCTGGTTTTCTTAAAAGCCAAATAATATTGACGATAATTATCTCCAAGCCTTAAAATAAAAATACTAAATTCATAGGCCCCTCACAAGAGAAATGTAGACGAAAAAATTCTTGGATCCATGTCAAAAATGACTACAAAATAAAATTTTTAAAAATTCTTTCAAATTCTTCTTCCAAATAGTGCACAGCATTTACAAATTTTTGACTGTTTTTAACAAAGTTTTTTTTTTAAATAGGCCAGTATTATTTACAACAGTCGGGACCATACGTAAATGGACAAAACGTAGGAGGTAATAAACTTCTAAATATTCTTCAATAGACGTTCTTGTGAATTTTTATATACCAAGACCCATTAAAAAGCTGACAGATGTTCAAAATTTTCTTATGTACAAAATGAAAATTAAAAAAATAGAAACAACTTTAAAAAATGCATGTGTTTACTGAAGGCATGCAGACTCTAAATAAAAACTGTGCTTATGCACTTCAAGTTAATGAAAAATAGATCGAGTTTAAGTGTATTAATCATTTTATTGCTACATTATTGCTTTATAGTTCATCTATTTTGAGATGTAGAATTACACTCCATTATCTTTGATTATTTTCACTAATTACTAGGGGGGAGTACCCCCAACCCCCACTGTATAAATTTTTCAACTGTTCTTGCTCAAATTGTAAACCTATAATTTACAAGTATTATGCAGTTCTATTTTTTATATTCATTTTTGGTTACCAAATTTGGCGACTTGGTGACCATTTTAACGACTTCTCGATCCTATGATAACATATGACTTGGAGTACTTCTAAGTTGACGTATTTGTGACTGATATGAATAATGAAGAATGCAATCGTTTATCATATAATAGTTTACCCAAGGGTTCAACAAATCGTTTTGTACCCCCCCCAAGCCATGACTAGATCAGATTCCTATTTTAAACGTCGACCGTGAGCGAGTGCCGTTCGTCTACGTGGTTGTATGCGGGAGGTGAGTTGAGTTGTACTGAGCAGGAGGTTTACCCCAACTGACATACAAAGGGCTAGGGATTCATCGTATGTATGCTTCTGAAAATTACTGGAATTATTAACATCATGATCTATGATGTAAGTGGAATTTTCGAGAAAGTGATGGAAGTAGGAAGACCAACAAGGTAAATCATTTTCTTGGCACTTCTCTTCAATTAAATTCAATTTCTTACGACCCTTTTTTACTGGCTATATCTTATGTCTGGATAAATTTATTACAGCATTACGAAAAATTTCTTTTAAAAAGAGAGAGAGATTTTATAAATATTTTTTTATTCCTTTCAACTTTTAAGAGATAAAAAATGTAAAATAATAACCGTACTTTTATTAGTAGGAGTAAATCATGGATTAAAAAATAATTTCATTGAAAATAACTCCAATAAATATGTATTGTCATTTACACTTCTTAGAATAATTTAGCCAAGAGAAAGTTCAAAATTAAAATATATGAATTTTTATAATTTATTATATTTTTTCAACAATTATATCGATATTTTGTTTAAAAATGTCATCTTTAATTTTATTATTTTTTCTGTTTTTTTTTTATTAAAAAGTTCAATTAAAAAATGTTATTAAAACCCAACATTAATTCATTTTTTTTTAATTTTTAAAGTTGTTGTTCCAAAAAAAACATTAAAAATTTCAGCAATAATGTTTTAAAAATAAAGTTAATTTTTTGGAACCTGTTTTTAAAACTTTGGGGAAATATTTAAATTTTTTTTTTAAAAAAAAAATAATGTTTAAGTTTTGGGAAAAATTTTACAAAAAAATATTTAAAACAAATTTTAAAAAAAACTTTGGGGAAAAAAATTTTTGCTCTTGAAAATGCCATTAAATAAAATTTTGGCCTGTTTTCCGGTACCCGTACAGGGCCTCAAAAATTTTGAAAAAAAACCTTAGAATGTTTATTTGTTTTTACACAACGAAAAATTTTAACAAAAAGAAATTATTTAATGGGGTTTTACCTTGAAAATAAGTGAATTTTTTTAAAAGAGGGTTTTTTTGTACAAATCTGGCTATATCAGGCAAAAAAATTTTAAATAGAAATTTTTAAAAGGAAAATTTTAAAAAAAGGTTACAATTTTTTTTAAATTTTATTTAAATAATTTTTGTTAAAATGTTTTAAAAAAGATTTTTATAGGGATTTAACTAAGGGCCTTAAAATTAAAAAAACCTTTTCAAGTTTTACACCAAGGGCGGCCAAAGTTTTCCAAATCGCCAAAAATGATCCCAAAAGTGGTGTTTTTTATTCTTTTTAATAATTGTTTTAATCAATTAATTTTATTAATTATAATTAAATTCTGTATTGTCATCCAAATAAAAGGGTTTTTTAAAATTTTAGCTCAAATTTAGCGCTTTAAAATGTATTTTATAAACGATTGAAAATTCCACCAAGATAAATAAATAAATATATAGAAGTGTGACTAATAGGAGGAATTAAAAAAAATTGCAGCCATTTAAAAAAAGGGATTGTCTCAACAAAAAATCATTAAAATCAACGGACTAAATACCGACTTCCAGAAGTTGCAAAGCTGAAAGTTTATCAAAAAACGGATTTTTTTCAATGAAGGGGGAACGATCACTTAGCGTGAATTTAACCGCAGAGAAACGCCAAGAACAAATTTTGAAAAAAAAAGAACAAATAAATCGAACTACATAATGCATGTAAATTTAGTTTTTTTGAGCTGGTATGACCATGCCAAAAGGAATTTTTCAAGGGGGGGCCAGGGGCAAAGTCCATATTCTTGTATCATGTCCTTTAATTTTGTTATTTTTAAAACAAAAAAACTAATTTTTAATAAATAATTAGCATTAATTTGTAAAATTAATCATTAATAACAAATATTTAATTAAATTTTACAGACTATATACTTAGAATTTTAAATTTAATGGGAAAAAATATCAAGGTTGGGGGGGCACCCCTGGGGCCCCCCTTTTTTGCGCTAAGTATAAATTTGTTGTACAATTTGTACAAGGGGGGTTTTCTTTAGGCGCGGGTTACAGCCCCCACCCAGTTCATATTAAAATCAAATTCAGGATAAGAATATCTTTGAACGAAATTTTTGTGAAAGAAAATATTTAATAATTATTATTCTTCTTGAAAACTCTTATTAACGGTTTTAAAGTATAACTTGCAGCTAATTTGATCTTTTTTAAATTTCATCAGGGCAATATTACTGGGGAAACCAACAAAATAACCCTGCTGGAGCAAGAGGTAATTATGAAAATGATTTAAAAAATTTTTAACTGCTTGAATTGTAAGTATAAAGTTTTTTTAAACTCATACATCAATATATTTTATCTCAAGTAAAAATTTTAAACTATTTCTCCGAAAAATGACAACTAGTTTTTAAATGAATGTTTTCAACATTGGTCAATTCCTACTTTTAATGCAGAAGGTGAATTTTTATTTTATTTCAATTAGAGGGAATTATTTTGTATCTTTATTTCATCAGTTCTATAAAAATTTGGCAACAAAAAAAATCTTATGTGTAAAATCTACGTACTATATTACTTTTTTCATTACATATAAAATATTGACAACATGTTTCAAAGAAATCAAAATATTTTTCTTTGAAATTACAGATCTGTAAATCAACAGATGAGTAATAACACCAGAATTGGAGGATAAATATGGTTTGTAAAAAAAAAACGATGATAGTATATGGAGGACGTATGGAAACTTTTTATGCAATGTTTCGGACTCTCGTCAAATAATTCTGTAAAACAATTTAAAATGAATAAATATTCTTATATGAATAGTTTTCATATAAGAATCTAAACTGAATCACATGTTAGTTCTTTTGTGTGTGAAAAAGTAACATTACAACACATAAGTAATTATCCGCCATCAATTCATTGTTTTCTATCATAAGGGGGTTCATCCATGTCACGGCCTGTTTCTTAAGCATTCTTAGGAAATTTTTTTTTTTTTTGATGACCAGTAAAAAGATAGAGCTTTAAGTTTTTTATCATTTATTTATATGTGCGTTTAAGAGTATGTATATAAATGTTTAGCCAAAAATATCCAATAGAACGTGAGTTATAGCGCTCTGAACACACCCTCCTCGAAAAAATGAACGTTCACTTCCTCCACGATTCCGGCTGATTGGCTTATCTGAAATAAAATAATTAATGGCATTTTCATCTATAAGCTTAAATGCGCTGAATGAACTACTACACTCAATTGAAAATATCAAAAATTGGATTTTTGGTAGACTTCTGAAGAAAAAGTTTCTAATTTCATGGGGGAGGGTGCTATATTTTTGTTATAAGAAGTAGAAATATTTTGAATTTTGAAATGATCGTAGTTCATTTTGTGCATGCGTATGTTCTTAGTGTACCCTATAAATTTGAAGTCATTCGGTCAAACCGTTCTTGATATATGATGGAGTAAATTTTGAAAAACACAGTTCTGAGAAAAACGTGTTTAAAGTTTCAAGTCCGATTAAAACAATCATAATCTTAACTTAGCGCGACGAACACTGCCTTTCCTTTTTTTTAAACATTTTTTTCCTTTACCAACGTTTTCCCAGACATGTTAAGGAAGCAATTTATGAAAAGAAAAAAAAACTTACTTGATTTTTTGAAATCAACACATGGGTGAACCCCCTTAAGTTTTAATTAATTTTAATCGTGGATTATAATTATAGACCCCGTTTTAAAGTCGCTAATTCTCGTACATTTTCAGAATGTAACGTTAAAGCTATCTTCGCTTAATGTTAAAGAATAGGACCCGAATTTGGAATATTTTTCAAATAAAAACTGAAACATTAATACAGTAGAGTCTCCAAAACTCGACCCAATGTGAACCGAAGGGTGACCGAGTTTGTAAAAATGGAGGGTAATAGAGAATGGGATTATAAAGAAAACAAGTACGAGTGTTTTCTCAGAATATATTGTACTGAATTTATATATATTCTTTGCTTGAGAATATAACAGAAAATAAACTGCCTGAATACCCTCCAACAAAAAAAAGTCACATACTTTATGAAAGCACAGAGGCTATACTACATGAAAATGAAAATTAATGAATACATAGCAGCAGCGGCACACACGGAAAATAAGTAACATACAGAAATAAACATATAATAACAAATACTTACTTAAATTTTAATTGTAATATGTATAAAATTCTAATCAATCGGAAGAAAATCCGAGGATGATGGGAGAGGGAGTCCGGACCCGTGGATCCTAACTCCCTCTGGTGTGCGGCCACTGATACATAGTAACAGTAATTTAACTGATATCAGACACACCTCAGAAAAATGTTTTATGAAGGCATAAAGTCGTCTATAATGAAAAATAAGTACCCACCAACTTTGAAAAAGTGGCTACTTTTATTAACGAAATGCTTAATTATTTCTACCTGCAAGAGTGGGGCCGAGTTATTTGGATTGCCGGGTTATCGAGTGCCGAGTTTTGGGACTCTACTGTATTATGGCTTCGTTATCCTATAAAGAGCAGCCTATTTCACCATACTTCTCATTTTTATTTCTGATTACCTATTTTATCTGCTATAAAATGTATTTCACACTTTCATTTCTTTATTGTATTACTAAATGAGCTATGCTTTTAAATGTAAAAATGAAAAAAATAAGTTTTTAACCTGGAAGTGGGCACGCGGGGCACAGAGTCACCCCAAGCTTAGGAAATCGTTAATTCTGGGAAAATATTTATTTTTTACCAACGACTTTGACATATCCTCCTATATGACAGTTTTCATGGGAACTAAATTGTATTTGTCACATATCTCCCTCCTTTTTTGGGGGGAGTAACAAACATTTTTTTGTAATCTTAAGATACTTGTTTTGACTGAGTTCTTTGCGTGACCACTTTGTTCCAAAATATTCTCTATGAATATGCTACATTTATCCTCTATGAACAAAGTGGTTTTGATTGCTGTGTTGGACGACTTATTATGGTTTATAAATGTAAATGAGCAGAATATAAAAAAAAAAGAAATGAGCATCTGTGATCTCTATTGACGGAATTTGAAACTAATCAAGCAGGGGAAGAACTTACTGAAATAATGCATATTTATCATGATAGCGAAAGTAAATTTCAGAAAAGCGGTGAACATGAAACTTTTGAGTTGAAAGGAAAATTTACAACTTCTACCTAAATAATTCCATCAAGAAGAATATAAAGCCATAAGTGTACCAGTAGACACACTACGACCCGTCAAAAAAACACAAGCAAGAAAAAATGCAACGTGCTATTTTGTCGATCATCAAAGGACAACAAAACTACACCAACTTGAACAAAATATGGCAGTTTTGCCTGCAAATAACATTACTGTAATGTTAGAGTAAAGTGTCTGTGATTTGTGTCCTATATTTAAGTCACGCACATTTGAAACTTCTTGGTTCAGTTTGAGTAATATTTTTTCTCAAATTATCAAAGAAAAATTGAAAAGTCCTTAAAAGTAGGTACGTATACTTTCTCTTAGTTAAATTATTCACTGGAATCACGATTTTTTTTAACGTGTGCAATAAAAATAATAATTAAAAAATTATTGGGGTGACTCAGTCTCCCCGCGTGACCATTAACATTAGTATCGAGTGCGCGCCTGCTAACGGATTAAGGAATATTTTAAAATTTTAAAAACACTGTATTATAAACAGATGAAAGAATTTTACTGTTGGGAATTTCCCTGAAAATTGAGACATTTTCTGTCTGAAAATGTTTTCCGCTTTTAATTCGTACATCTGACGAAGATAGCCTTAATAAAAATCAAATCAGATCAAAGTTACAGTTTGAACGAAATTTAATTGCAAATTATATTCCCCAACTTATAAATTCTTAAATGAAGATGCCTCTTCTTTAATTAATATTACCATCTGACAGGCTACATATTCTAAGCATTTTAAAATATTTATCTAATATTTTAGCCCATTTGTCCATATTTATGAACATACCATTCGGCTTAGTTTTCTATATATATCCATGTGTTTTGACATTTCTTTTTTCAGAAGCCTTCACTTTTAAATGATTATTTAAATTTTCAATATAATTTTATACAATTTTAGTTTCAAAATTTTTCGATTTCTGTTAATTTGGTTTTTTTAATTTGAAATTCATAAATTACCTTATTCTGAAATTTCAATTTGTTTTTCCTGTAATAAATCATTAAAATATTTCAGTTCATCCTCGATTCAAAGAATTTAATTTGTTAATCTAGAATAATTTTAAATGTAAAAAATTCTTATAGCATCAGTTAAATAAAATAATATACCCGAAATCATTGTGATAGAATAGTTTGATAAAATAATCAGTAGTTTATAATAGTTTGTTTGAATTTAATATATTTTTCAAAGAAAGCCATTCTGTTATATTACTAGATAATTTTTACTAAAACGATTGGCATTTTTTCTATTATTACTAAATAAGTTTTAGTACAATTTTTAAATAATTTTAATAGGCTTAACCTTCAAATGACCTTAACCAGCAAATATTTAGGTATAAATTCTGCATATTTTCGGTATCCAATCATCAAGACGAAATAAAATAAATCAATGAAAACATAACATTTAAATCCAACTTTTTCTAATAGCCTCTTTAAAGAAAGTAATTGAACTGTTTTAAAAATTGAACAAAATTCGAATATTACACGCTTTAAAAAGTTTGCACTCTACATAAACCTGAGAAAATTCGTTTAACAGATAACAAATTATTTATTTTAGTATAATAAAAGTTTTTTATTCCCAAATTTTTTAGAAAATTTTTTTTAATGTTTTTTAATTTTGTGTGAAAGTATTCGCTTAGCTACTTTTATCACACATATATCTTTACATTTAAATAACTGAATCTTAAAAAAATTATAATTTAAAAAAGAAGTTTTTATTTACTACAAGGTCCACAAGTATTATTTTAAAAACTTTAAAACTCATAAATATATATAAGAGTCAGATATTATGGAATAGCTGGTAATATATATGGAATATGGAGATTCTAGCTCTGTTTGTAGTTGCTAATGCGAGCTACCTTGAGCTATTGAAGAAAGACTCTCATGATGCATTGCAGTGAAAGTTGACCACTTGTTGTTGCCATATCACTCGCTACAAAACAAAGTGAGTTTTGCGAATTTAAAATTTTTTTACAAAAAATTTTTGGATTTTAACCATAACTCAGTGACTTGAACTTAAAGTTCAGCGTAATGTACCAAAAAATTTTTTGGAAAACCCTGGTCGTTTTTATGACAGTGTTTTGACCCTCAGTTTAAAGGTTAATTTTCAAAATGGTTGTGGGGTTTTAAATATTTGGTACCATAACAAAACATAAAAAAATAAAATTAAAAATGACTTTTTAGCGCATTGATGGGGTAAACAATGTTTTAATTATATAAATAAAAATACCCGAGAAAAGCCCTGCAACCTGGGCATGCAGCTATTATATAAATAAAAATCCAGCCTCATTTAAAACTAAAGCACATTTTTTTAAAGGTTGAATGCGTTGAAATGAAAACAAAACATTATTAATTTTCTATCATTTGAAAAATATTCTATTGTCTAGATCAGGACATAGCAGCAAACACCTTCAAAGATACTGGTTATTATTGTTCCTACATTCATTGTCCCTAGCTCTCAGGCCATGAGACCACCAAATGACCATATTCCATATTCGTCTACAAGCTCTGATTCACCACAGTTTCATTCTTCCAAGAACCCTGATGTGATTATTCCTGATACGTCTAAGTCAAAAAATTTTGTCCTTCCCGTAGAGATATCACTACCACCTCCAAAAAAAGCAGAAGTCAAATATAGAGGCAGGAAAGCTTGATCTTCTATATTAACGTATTCCCCATGTTAAAAAGTTTTAGGGGTTAAGAAAAGAAAAGCAAAAAAAGAAGGAACCAGAGACTCCAAAACAACACACAAAGACGTTTGGTAAGAATTCAAACTTAAACTAACCTTCTAGACACTAAGCCTACTAGAGATAACTCCAGTAGTGTTGGCAACAATGAATTGTTCTATTCTGATGTATCATTTTTAATAAACTTTACGCCATTAGCTAAAGAATAAGAAAGTAAAGATGCTGAATGTATCTCCTGGGACGGAATATTCTCCGAAAATCACCGAGAGGTGATTTGGATTCAGTGCTTCTGCTTACCTGATGCTGGGCTCAATCGAGGTTCACCTTGTTTAGCAAGATCAGAGAAAGATTCGAAACAGAAATGACTTTCACGTATTCTAAACTACGATTTATGAAGTCTTAATTACTTTTCCAATGATTTAAACCACCTATTCCATATAACCCCACTATTCCATAATACCCTCCATTTATCATTTTTCTTTAAAATAAATGTTTTTACAACAAATAAATAAATATTATTATATTTGACAAGTAATAATTCCTTGCTATCGTTTATAGTATATATCCATGATGATTTTAGAGATTTTTATCAAAACCCAGTAAAGTTATTTTTAGAAATGTATAAATGTTGCTCCATAATATCCCACTCTCATATATACATGAAGTACAAAAATCAAATTTTATAGTTATTGTAAAGCTTCGGATTAATGTTATTAGTTTTAAAGCATCAGCACTTCTTGATCCCATTAAATAGTAATCGCTGAAAGATTTACATCTATATAAGCATTTTATAATCATACATTTATCTTAATCGTTTTACTTCATCATGCGTTACTTCATACATTTCAATTACATTTATTTACATCTATTCCCATAACATGAAGATAAATTAAATTTTTCCCATTGCAAAGTACAGGGCAATTGATCTTTCCATGAATAAAGGGCTGTGCAAAGTGTTCTACGGTGCAGAATGACATGAAGTTTAAATAACAGACACATGAGATCATGCGCTCGAGATGAGAAAACATATTTTTAACAATATGTTAGAAATCGCAAATGACTGTTATAAATTGTGTGTTCTTTCAAATCAACATTGTCATACAGAAAACAATGAAAATTTTAATCATTCCAATTTATCATATATTCTTTTAATGTGCTGTTCAACACTTTTATTCCAAAAAAAAATGATAAAATGAACTCATTCAACTAAAAATAGTTAACATTTTGGTTTGTACGAGGTAGAATTCAAAAGTTTCCGGAAAGAGCCTATAACGTTAAAAAAAATTGCATTACAGAGACTACAATAACGTTTCTGTGTTACTACTTTCTTCCTCTTTTTTTAAAAGTTATGATTTGTCCTAAATCAAAGGGGCGGGTTTCCCCCGGGTCTATTTTGTGTATGGCTTGAGAGCAGAGAATGAATATCAAATTTTTGTAGAAATTCATTTTGTAGGGGGACGGGGACTTTTCAAAATGAAGCATATGTACAGCAATGATACATTATCGCGAACGTAAGCTTTTGAATGTCATCGACGCTTCAAAGCAGGGAAAGTTTTGAAGACGACGAACGTTCTGGTCCGCTGACTTCCAGCACCCGAAAAAAATTGAAAGGGTTTTCCGGGGCCCAAAAAAAGGTCGAAGGGGGGAAAAAAACTGTTTTGCTTCCCCCTTTTCCCCTGAATTTCGCCTCCTGCGACTACAGAGTATTTCCTGAATCGGGACTTCTTTGGTGCATTCCAAATTTCAGATAAAACCAAAATTATCGCAGGCTGAATTAAAGGACATGACTAAAAATTAATTCCAGAAATGTTTCAATGACCTTTAAAACGATGAAAAATGCCTTTTCCCAGGGGGATGTGTTTCAGCAATTTAATTGGTAATATTTTTTAATTTATAGACTTAGTCCGGGATCTTTTGAATTCTACCTTGTATATGCTATCGACCATTAAAACAGTGGATTATATGTTAATAAAAATTTTTTAAAACTGTGCTGAAAAAAAGTTATCAATTTGTTAAAAATACATTTTTTGAATGAAATAATAAAAATGTTTTCAATTTTGTTAAAATATGCATTTTAAGAATGAAAAATAAAAATACAATAAAAACCTTTAAGGAGAATTTAACCAAAAGAATCTACACTGTAAGTGACACAAAAAAAAAAAAAGGTACAGTATTGTATGAAA
>BMAV01012719.1:0-56724 GCA_019973955.1 Trichonephila inaurata madagascariensis
CCATTATATTTTATAAAAAAAAAAAATTATTCTCCTTCCTGGTATAGCATCTTTAATGGTCAATAATATATTTTATAATTAATTCAAGAAATGCATTAGTCATGTGCTCCAGGTAAAAATTTATAGAAATAACTTTTATTTTCGCAAAATTGTTGATGTTATATAATTAAATATGTATTGTTCTAAATAAAATATTGATATTACAGAAAATATGGATTTATTCTAGGTTTTATTATACCACTATTAAAATACTTCATGTTAGTTTTATATTATTTCCAATTCAATTTTTATGAATAATACTAAACAAAATGTTCAAAAATATTTTTGTAAATAATAAGAGAGCTTACCAGTTATTTTTTCCATTGTATATATTTCAATTTTTAAATGTGTTTTGAATCGCTGTCACAAACTTCTTTTAGTTATACCGTGATTCCGGATTTTTTAAACTCAAAATAACTTTACTTTTGGTTCAGAGAAAATAATATTGAAAGACTTCCATTTTTCTTCATAAAGTTCATATTTAGCTTAAAAAATTCTTAAGCTATCAAAAAAATTGCAACTCATTCCATCATTCGTTCATGTCTGTATCATTCACAGAAAAAAGCCCTTTAACATGTCAAATAAATAAATGTATGTCTGCGAATAAAAAATAAAACAGTAATTTTCAAATTTTTTCCTCAGATTTTATTGTACCTCAAAAGGAAAAAAACAACTGCATAATAAAAGTTTTTTTTTTTACTAAAATGGGACTTTGAAGGAACTAACTTTAAGTTATTTTTTGAATTAATTTACATTTTATTATGTAATGGATGATTTCATGCTAGAGAATTTTTGTAAGGCGTATATCTCTCTCTTTGTCTGTGTGTTGGGACGATTTAGGAAAATTGATGAGCAGAGTGAGACTTAAGAAGTTACATTATTGATTTATTACGTATACAGCTGTTAATTAAATATTTACATTTAGATACAAGTAATTTAAATTATTATTTCAAAACGACAGAATATTGTATTGGTGATGGAGGTGGACGAAACACCATTTCTTTTTTCGCGTGTTTCAAGCGGTTTCCTCTCTCCATTCATTTGGGGGTTGGGGAAGTCCCTTCTTACAGCTCGAATTTCACTAAATGATCGGCTCTTCGGTGGAATACTGTAGTTGTTTTTCTCATGGTCACCGGTTATCGGTGGGATGTCAGATGAAAGTATCTTGGAATACTTTAGGTATGCACGTGGGGATGAACGGTGTAATGTTATCAGCATAAGAAAGCCAATTTTGCTGGTGCGTTGGGGGGAAACGTTACAGTGTGTATGCCCAATGTCCTAACACTGCGGAATAATAATAACATTCGAAATAACAACTACTTAAGTTATACTTTACTTTATTTCTTTCCTGAAAGTTATGAAGACATTTTTCCATTTGAAGCTTTTTATTTTTTTTTTTAAAAAGTCAATTTCAACTCAAAAGCATTGTTTTTACCCATCCTTTCTTCCGTGGTTAGTAATTAATTTTCTGTAACATTCATATATTTTTAGATGCATAGGTACTTACATGAGATTTTAGAACATTATTTTTCATAAAGCCTTTTTTACGTATATAAACATAAAAACTTAAAAATATAGTTTTTATAACTCGTAACATTGTAACATCCATTTTGAGTAAGTTTTTTTAAAACTGTTAAGAACAAGTTTCATAATATATAACATTGTACAGCATGAGTTTTATGTAAGATTAAATTTAAACGCGTATTCGTAATAAACATAAGTACCTGGAAGATAAACCATAAACTTTACCCACTATATTACAGAGTTTTCTATTTTTTTAATTTATTTTTATTTCATATATTTTACATTTCAGGAATACTATTTATTAACAAAAATTCTTTTATTTAATAAACAGTTGTTACTATATACAACGGAGCAGACACATCAAAAATAAAATCAAAATTAACTGTTAGTGTTAGTAATTATCTCGAGGGTATTAAACTTCTTATAATCATTTAAATATTTCAATAATTAAATATTAAATAAATCCCTAAAATTTTTTTAAAAATTAAAACAGTTTGAAATCTTGCTTACATAAAAATCGAAAAAATAAAAAAAATTACGAAATTTCATATTGTTATGAATTTTGTACAATTGATGCTTAAAATTGGGTAAATAATTCATATTTGCTTATATAATGCATTAATATTATTTTCTGTTGTATTTATTTTATTAAAAAATTGTAATTTTTGCAAGAAACGCTGCCACATTATAATGGCATTTCAATCGAAACTTGGCGAAATATTGGCGAAACAACCAAGTTGGCATCATTTTGGGCGACAAATTTGGCAAGTTGGTTATCATTGTGTCGATTGGTTACCTTTTGGTACCTTGGTTTTCTTTTTTATGATTCTGAAAACTTCTGGAGAAAACTATTAATATCACGATGTATTACCAACGCGGATCTTTCGAGAAAGATACGTTCTGCCTATAAAAAGGAGGCACTCCCTGAAATGTGAGTTAGTTCTGTTTTGGCTATTGCAGAGTTGCTAAGACTGAGTGATTACTTGAGAATAATCTTTAATAATACATATTTGTATTTTTAGTTACTGATAGTTGCATATGAGAGCTCAAGAATTTATGAAAACCTTCTGATATTTATTTTGCAAATTTTTCTGCTATAATCTGCGCTTTACGCATTGTTTAACTACAATAAATTCCATCGCTCTTTGAAATTTCTTCTCTTTAAACTGATATCATAAGATCCACGAACCCGATCTGCGTAACAATATATAGTTCCATTTATTAAGTAAATTTTGCCTTAAAATTAATTTTTATCTATTTACTTTCAGTTAATTTTTCTTTATTTTCTAGCCTTTAATTCAACTTTATCAGTCCTTTATAAAGAATCACAAGGTAAGAGAAATTATTTACTAATTTCCTTTGTAAAAAAGAAATAATTCAATAAGTACTGCTTTTTTTTAGTGATAAATAATGATATTTTTTTTTTCAATTTAAAAATATTATGCTTTTTTTTTTCATTACGTTACGTTATGCAATGGCGATAGAAAAAAAAATAGCAATAGAGAGACAAATAAAGGGAAAATTTGTATTAAAATGTACAAATAATTTTAAAAAAAAATTAACGCATTAATTTTTTTCTATATTGTTCTTTTTATAGAAAAAAAAATCAAATAACGATTAAGTAATGAAGTGAATAGAAAAAAAGAAAGGTATATAGTATTCAGAACAATGGAAAAAGTTCTCTTGGAAAAACAAATACAATTTTAATAGTTTCTTTCAAACATTAGTTCCAATAACTGCTTTCTAGAATATGTTATTCTGCAGGATATGAAGTACTTTTCTTAATATTAATTTAGTTAAAAATTGATATTTTCTGCCCTAGAGAAAATTTGTAAGATTCTGTTTTTTTTCTTTACAACGTTATTGCAGTTTATTCTCTAAGAATTATTTTTTTATAAACTATGAATATTCTATTGAACTCTAGATGTACAAAAGTTTTTTGCTTATTACGCAAGTATATTATGAATGGAATTGTAATTGAGTGTTTCGTAAAAATCATTAACCCATAATCACTGACTAATAGAATGGTCAACATTACTTCTATTATAATTTATAGTTTGTAGGCATTTATGAAAGATAAAGATTATATCATGATATATCTCAAGTCATATTTTGTTTGATTTATCACATAATAGATTAATTTAAAGATAATTTTGAAAATATATGCATATTTTATAAAATTATGGTAATTATGTATTATACCATTGACCAATTAGTGAAATAAAAGGCTTAAGCCAAACGCCCCGTTATGCAGCAATTAGTGGAAAACTGTTCTTACGCATGTACGGACTTAATAATGTTGTTTACACATATGATGACAGCATTTGGAAGTCTTTTGATTTGGCGATGTTTTTTCGTTTGGGCAAAATTGGTCGATAACATAATACGAAAATACAATAATAATTTACAATCTGTTTATTGGCAGATGAATATTTATTTCTATCTCAATAAAATATAATGTTGTATTCACACAATTATATAGCATGATTGTCTTCTAATATTCGTTTTATAATCGAATAATGCTCTAAATATAAGAAGATAACACTTCGGTAAACAATAGTATAAGCAGATTAGGTTCATTGAGGTCAATTTTTCATCTGCAGAGAAAAGACGTATTATCTGTGGATGCTTGTAAAGAGAAAAATATGTTTTGCTTTCTATTCTCAACTCTCTGTCAACTGAGGAGAATGACATCTTAGTTGGTTATGAACTATTGAGATTTTCAAGTATTAACAATGCATAAAAACTCTTTTGGCCTTATTAGGCCTTAATATCCAAACTTATTATCAGATTTCTAGGACTTTATTTGTCCATTACTCCTCGTGATGATTTTCTGCGTAGACAATTGTCTGATATATGATCTCCTAACATCTAGAAAGTTTTACTTTTAAGTAAGTCATTAGAATTTGCTGAGATTTTGATTAGATGAAAACATTAAACAAACTTAAATCGAGTAACATCTTCTAAACATATGGATTTTATATCACTTATTCATATTGATTCTATAGCGTCATTAAAATTTTATCAGATGCGTGCTATAAATATTTTCACTAATAAGAAATTCTTAATAATTCTTTAGAAAAATACCTTTTTGAACTAAAAATTATGTTTTATAAGTTAAATTTCATTCTACATACTTCTTATTCAATAGGTCTTTTAAGTGATTATGTGCTGTAGAAATAGCTATTATAGTGTTTCAAAAACCATAAAATAAAACAATTCCAAATTCCTGCTAAAAACTCATAGCAACTATCAGCATGGCTTACATTACAAAGTTTAAAATACATTAACTAATTCCAAATTATAAACTATAAAAAACATTTAAAGAAAACCGAACAATGTCATTTAAAGCACTTGAGATACTTCTAAAGAAATTTAAAGTGAATTTTTTTTATAAAAGACATAATAATGAAAAATAATATTTAACTACGCTAAATTTTGAATCGATATTTTCTCAAACAAACTGTCTAAATAAAAATAATATTTTCATGGTAGAAATTCCATGTACTAATTAAAAATAAAAATATATTTTCATTTCTTTTTGCTAAAAAGATGCAGTTCATTCTATATAACTAACATACACTTATTTTTTACTGTATGTATTTAATTACTCCATCTGAGAAATGCAAAGGTCAGTACTGACAATATATTTGAATGTTTAATTTTTAAATTAAGAATGTAGATAAATTTTTAATATAAAGCTTTATTATACAAGGTTTAAGTAGTGTTTATAGACCTAAAACATAGCACTTCTTAATTACCTTTAAGAGTACATTTCGGGGTAGTACATGTGATATATTTCCCCCCTAAAACTAATTACTAACCTTATTCTTAAGGGAATATGAAGCTGTAATCCATTACAGAATAGTTTAACAGCTTTATGTTCTTTGATTTTTACTTCCTAAAATTTTTCATAAACATGTATTGAGGTAATTGTGTTTTAAAAGTTTCATGTAGTAATGCTTATTATCAACTTAAAACGACATTAGGGACTTGTATAATTACTTTAAACAGTTTGTAATTCTTTCACTGCATACTTGGAAGTGAAGGAAAATAATAACATAAGTAAGAAAACAAGTATTTATTAGTAGTTAGAGAACTCCAGGCAATAAGTGTAATTTGGTCACAAGTTTCAATCTTTTATGTATGGTTATAAGATTTGACATATATATGTGGGTGTGTTAGTGATCTAAGTTCACATTTGCATACGATGTTTATAAGTTATTCGACTGTTACGTGGTTTATATTACATAAACATCATTATTATTTAACAGATTTTTAAAGAAAATAACAACACAAAGTGCTGGATTGTAAAATATAAAAAGTTATGAATATTTTATCATATGACTTATGTTCTACAGTGAGAGATTCATTATGTGTATAACTATTTTAGTTAGTAAATAAAATACCAACCCAATTATAAATAGTATAATATAATAGTTCTAATATTTATATCTCAAACTTAAATATATCATGAATTTATGTCAAAGCTCAATCACGCATTTTTTAAATAAGCATAATTCATATTTCTTATGTGTATACTTTTGTAATCTACGTAAGTTATCACTAATCAAGTCAAAAGTTGAATCACTTAATAAATTAAGAATTTGAAATTTATTTAGTGCCCAACAATTAATCAAAGTTAAATTTATACTCAAAGTTCTACGAAACAAATGCAGTAAATTGAAAAGACTTCGGATGAATCTACTGACGTAAATGAATTTCAATTAAAAGACATGAATTCAAATCTCCCCAGACTAAATAAATCCTAGAAATGAATTAAAATAACTTTATTTTGCAAAATGACATAAATTATTCATTTGAGATAATTTTCTCTTTTAAGTGCAATTTATTTCGCGCTTATTTAATTAAATATTTATATTTGAAAATACAGTTCCCGGTAAATGTAACACTACTTTCAACTTCAGAGTACTTTCACCTTTCTTATTCAATTTAAAATAAAATTGGTAAATGTTAAAAAAAAAAACGAGTTTTAATATGTGCGCTTAGATTCAAGATGTCCTAGAATATTTCAAGGAAATTTTTATAAAGTTATGAAGGAAAACTTTTTTAACTTAAATAGCTGATATTCTAACTAGGGTCTTTCATTCATTTCAATGCATGGACAGATTTATTGCCTGGCCTATATATCTAGAGTATAGTAATATATTTTTAATTTTCTATATGAAGATATTATTCAAATGAGAAAGAAATTTATAAGGTTATGAATTATTTTACGTGTAAAAATGATCAACTTTTCAATAGAAAGCCGGTAAAAACGAGTTTTTTAAACACGCGGGTTTACTTTCAAACTTTACACTTTTTGAGCAGTATAATCCTTTAAATTTTGAGAGCGAAAGAGAAAGTTGAGTCAAATTGAATTTATTCAATAATTAGGTTTAATAACTTAAATTTATACAAGGAAATAGTGGCTACAAGATTCAATTTTTTGTTATTGAATTGTGAACTACGAGTGAAATTTTTTTAAATAATTAGTTTCAATAGTTAAATTATCATATTGTCATCTAAAACAATCGTGTATTTAAAATTTCACTACAAATGAAGGCTTTAAAATGTGAGAAAAAAGCTTCTAAATTTTGGACTCGAGTCGCCGACATGTTCGCCAAATCATCATACTTGATCATAAAGTAATGCTAAAGTGGCCATATATCTCTAATTCTTTAAATCAGTGATTCCCAAAGTGGTCTATATGGACCCCCAGGGGTCCACGTCAGCGAAAAAATAATTTGGGGGTTCATGTGGTGTAAATGGGGTCTATGATAGCCTAAACCAGATCTTACCTTTAATTTTAAAAGAAAATTTAATCAAAGAGTGAGCCAAAAGATTTTACCTATTTAACAGCTTTATTTACACTAAATTTTACTGGGATTAATTTGCAGTTACAAGGTGACAGCAAACATTTTATTAAAAAAGGACCATCGTTTCAGTGTTTCTTACCAGAAATAAAACTAAAAGAATATAAAACTGGCTATCGCGAATTTTAACAGTTTCCCAGTTTGTAACAGACAATCTGTCAGAAAAATGACGTTTTAGCATATGTTCAACATTCAAATGCAATTTGTTCAAGTTTTTAAACTAGGTTTGAGAATGGTTTGACTGTGGTAATGTTCACAGTAGGTAATGAATTAATGTTGTCACATTAAAAAAATGTCTGATTCCGAAAGGAACTGATTTTAATATCCCTGAATATCTTAAAGTAAAGTTTAGAAACGAATACCAGCAATTTTAGCTTAAAAAAGGTGTGTATACCTGTTATTTATCCTAAATTATGGAAAATCTCAAGAAAATTTTTAATTGCTTTTCCCAAAGAGAGGAGGAGTTTGAACGTGTTTCTCAGTCTCCCAAATAAAAACAGAAAACAAAAAAGAAAGATTGAATACCACCAACCGAGGATATTTAAGGTGAAATATGTAAATATTAAAGCCAAATGTTGAAAATTTGTTATTTAAGCAACGGATTCATCCCACCCATTATAAACATTTGTTATTTATGTAACAATTGTTTCATTTATTAATTAAGTTTTAATTTAATTAATTCACATATGTTTCTTGAGTTTTAAACACTCTACTTAACTACAGTTAGAAACATAGAACTTTAAAAGTAAGTATGCTATACCACAGCTACATTTAAACATTTAAGTTTATAAGTTTGCAAACATTTAATATTAGGTAAGTAGGGGCCTACACAAAACCAAAAAACAGTGCAAGGGGTCTATGAGACAAAAAAGGTTGGGAACCTCTGCTTTAAATAATCAGTTTTAATTAATTATTTTCCATTAATTATAATTATTGGCATGGACTCGTATTTGCATCGACTACAATCATGTATAAGAAATTTTAGCTCAAATTAACACTTTAAAAAGTGAGAAAAAAGCTCTTTTAAAGTTTTGACCCAAACATAGTTTCAATGTGAGTAGAGGAAAAGCCATTAAAAAAATCTTAATAATAAATCTTATACAATACACATTTTATCTCTTTAAGCCAACGGTGCAAGATATTCTATAAATAGTTACTTTTTATACTTAGAAAACCGTAAATAAAACGATTACACGTCAACGAATGATTAAAAAAAGTAACACTTAATTTAATCATACAAACATTTCAAGAACAACAATTATATATATATATATATGTGTTATAGAATTATAATTAATCTTTTAAATTAGTTAACTTTTACTATTTTCGCTTCAGAAGCAGTTGTTTTGTTTAAAAGAAATGCGACAGGGCTAACGTGCTTAAGATGCTTGCCTTAAATCTTTAGATTCAATTTAGACACATTGTCTGAACTGAATGTATTGTTTTAGGAGAAAATGGATTTTCTTAAGAGAAACAGGATTTATTTTAAATGTCTTCGAAGCAATTTAATAAGTATGTACATTTCTAATTGACTGAAACAAGCTTTATCACTCTATATCCTTTAATAAACGCATGTACGACAAAGTCGAAGCATTATTAGAAAATTAGTTTAAGGTAAATCTATTTCACTTATGATAATCAAAGTGTTCAACAAAAGTGTACTTTATATTATAAGAAAGTTTAGATAGTTAAAATGGGGAAATCATCTAAAGTAGTTCGATTTGTGAAGAATTTATCACATTTTTAAAAAGATGCATTTTATATAATCTGAAACTACATATTTTCATCATTTGTTTATTAGTGACTTTAAGTAGAATTCATTTAAAGAAAAATTCGTGATATATATTGTTTAAATAAAATAGGTGCAAATAAATAGATTGGTATTTAAGGATGTTTATAGAAATTTCAAAGTAATGCTGCAAGATTCCGTGATGGCAATAAACAAAATTTTAACCAAAGATCACCTTGATTTGAATCGAACAAAAGAAAAAAAAATAAGACTTGGGAGCATTATAAAATAACATGCTTATATATAAAGAAGAAATATTGTTGAGATTGATATGAAATTCTGAATGTTTTTTTTTCAAAATAATATTTATATGAAAAATTATCTCAATGTTTAAAATTCTAAAAGTAAGCAATTGTAAACAACAATTAAAATATCTTTTAAAATGCATCCGTCTTTACATACACAAAGGATTCAGTTACTTACTGCTTTGTATTTTGGAAAGAAATGTAAGTAATATTTACATGATTTGCATAAAATTTATATTTTATGCAAATTACGATGGTGTAAAGCTGTCAGCTCTGAAAAGTTATAAGCTATAAAACGAAAAGTATAAAGCAAAATGAGTTTCGACAAGACAGATTTTAATCATAAAATACACGATGTAATTAGAAGATATATGCCTGACTAAGAGATAATTGTCTTCAAAACTTGCTACAACTACTAGAACAAAGATTTCTAGACAAATAGTTTACACAAAACTCAGAGAATGTGCTTGTATGCCAGACGTATAGGTGTTTCAAACCCCGATTTGTAAACTATTTGCGATAGTGTCGGTAGCATTGAAACTGTCCGTGCAAATATGGACAATAGTGCAATGTGATAATCTCCAATGAATTACGGTTTAATTTAAAGATCGATTCTCGTTGTAGCATAGAGGAACATACTGTGGAATCCCAATACCGCCCTCACAGCATCATTATAACACAGGTGGAAATTTGGTGAGATTGATTAAAATGTTTGATGGACTCACAGATTTTCACGTTTTTGGTGAAAGTTATGTTAACGCATTAAAAAAAAATACAGAGATACGGTCTAGAATTTTAAAACTTTTTTTTTCCCCTGTACTGGCCCCCGTTTTATTATGCACAAAAATGTAATGCAGTGATTCGCAAACTGTGGGGTGCTCCCCAGTTGAGGAACGTAAGGATCCTACGTGTGGAAGGTGAGAGCAGATCCTAAAGTCTTAAATAAAATGTTATTTATTTAAAATGTTATTCAATAAATTATTAATTTTACTGAAAGGGAGCAAAAAAAAATACATTCTGACATAATAAAAAATAAAACACATATTTACACTGATATAATATACTTATATCAGAGTTGCACAGTGTATTTAATAATTAAATTTATCCATATTTTTTTAGAATTAATTTAATAATTTCTAGAGTTGGGGAAATGGTATACAGAGCTTCAGAGTTGTTGTTTGTTCTGTTTTCAGAGCAGAAAATTCATCATCCACCCCGCACAAATTTCAAAAAGTGGTTTATATTTAAATTGCCTTTTGACTTGGACACTTCAACTGAAATCTTTGAAGATTTCTTCTTCGGCAGTTGAAAATATTTCTATATTTTGGGTGCTTGTTAGTCTTGATATATTCTTTAATTAAAAACTATTTTGCAATATGTTCCAATTTAAAAATTAGAAATGAAAAATAATATAATACATATCCTGATACTTACAAAATAACATATTTAAAACATCTATTACTTGAAAGGCACATGTACAAAATTTAATACTTTTCTTGGTACGGTTTATGATTAAGGTCGTTTTGTAGAGAGAGATTTAGCGTCAAAGTATACATTATTGCATTTAAAACATATAACTATGTATTGCATTGTATGGAATGTATTGTATGGAAGGGGGCAATGAAAATTCTGACTGAAAATTGAGTTCCAAATATTGAAAGTTTGAGAAGCACTGCCGTAATGCCACAACACATTTAACTTCTGAAGTAATATCTTTGAAATGCTTATAGCAAACGATTGAAATGGGAAGATATAAGTTCGTTTTAGTATGTTTGAGACGCATTTTAAGAAAAGTTTCAACTTGTTGTGTTCCACAAAAGGGCATTTGGAAGTCCAAATGTATTCTATTATAGAAGAGTAGAACCTATTTTCATAGCTGATCCAGATTGTCATTTATAGCATGAAACATTTCTGTGATGCTGTATTGTAGCAAGAGATAACCACACTGTCTACTAACCAATTTAAGTAGTTAGATTTCTTTTTGTAAAAAGAACATTGATCTTCTTTGTTTTCTCCATTTGATGTTTGCATAAATAAACAATTAATATATTTGCACGTATTATTTAACCATGTCCTTCATTTTTAGTAGAATTTTAACTGAACATGCAAAATTTCATACCATTTTGCTTTTTTTAAAATTTTATTTTGATTTTATTTAAAAGCAATAACCATTATTCTTAACTTAACGACCACAGCTGCATGACAAACATACCATTTCATTAATTAAAAAAAATGGCAGTTATAAAGACTGCCGATAGAAATGAAAACTTAGAACTTTTAATATTAAACTTTGAAATTTCATAATGTTTGAATTAAAATTATCAACATCAATCCACTTTTCACATCTATTGATACTCCGAGCAACAATTATATGCATGTTTATATGGTTTTTTATTATGAAAATATATATCGGGCTGTACAAGATCATGACAAAATATAAATACAATTCAATTGAAATAACAATTAATATACAATCATATTATTTATGGATAGTATTTGTATTTACTTAAGAAATCTGGCTACGTTCGGAATTGCAGTTTTGTGAAAACGTACAAACGAAAATTTTTTTTTTAAATATTTAGTGTTTTTTAGATCAAAATACGCGTATAAAATTGTTTTAAAAATATTATTACAATAAAAATTATTTAAAAGCAATATTTTGTCAAAAAATGAACTTAGAATTATTTATTTTCAAAATGAGCTCCTTTTATGAAAGATGCCTCTGTAAAAATAATATTTTGCATATACATGTCTAAGACTTCTCTAGAGAGCCTGAGCTAGGTTTTGTAAAAATTCACATTATTTTCAGAGTTACTACCAATTGAAATAATTATCTGTGTTTTTTTGTTAAAATTTCTCCACTCGGATGTATTAAATTATGAATAAATCCACTTCTAAGTTAAATATTTCAAGCATCTTAGTACAGACTTTGTACAGAGGTCTGAGCTATAAATAGGCAAAATATAATTATTATAGAAGCATTTTTCATAAAAGGAGACTGTTTTGAATATAAATAGTTCTTAATTCATTTTTTGCCGAAAAATGTTTTTGAATTAACATTTACTGTAACAATATGCTTAAAACAATTTCTTATGTGTATGTAATCTAAGTGACGCTAAATATTTAAAAAAAAATATTCGTTTTTACGCTTTTGCAAAATCACGGTTCCAAACGTAGTCGGATACCTTAAATTTCAATATACTTGATTTTTAACATTATTTTAATTGTTTGCATCATTGTCATCATTAATTTTAACAATACTTAGACTTTTTGTACTTCCAATTATTTCATCATCACGTGGAAGAATATATTGAGGATTTGATGCACAGTTTACCATTATTGGTTCATCTAATTGTTTAACATAACACATGAGCATGTCGGTGACGCGAACGCATAAGATTTCCCCCTACCAAAAAGTGCCCAACGCGGCTATAGAAGTTTTCATTTAAAAAAAAGCTGCTTTAACATGAATTTACCAAAACTACTGTGAATGGGGTGTTAAAAAAAATCAGTCATTAAAAGGAAATTAATGAAAAAAAAATCGAAATTATTCAGGTTGGGAACTGTGAGGCATGTGTTTTTGTAACTAAATTTAAGGGTTATATTTCACATCTCAGTTGTATGAAAGACCGAGCATTTGTCACGAATTATATTTCTAAGAAAACTATTCTATTATTGACTATTTCCTATTTCCCGAGTAAGTGCTTGCCTTATAAGTTTTAGAAATATATTCAATCTAGACAGGCAAAGAAAAACTAAGTTAAAAAGGTAATTCCGATAAAAACTTGCTGAAAAATTAAGGGCAAACACATATATTTATAAAAATTATTATTTCAGATGTTATTTCGTTTTCCTGTAGTTCATGTAACAAAACAGTTGTATATTGAATAAAAAAATAATAATGAATTTTTTCCTCTTAATTATATATAAAAGCTTTATATATACAGAAGGAAAAAAGATATTTTCAAATAACGAGAAGTAAATAATATCACATTTCAAAGCACTTATTTCTCCTTTCAACAAATAATGTTCCCTTTTCAGGGTGTTTTAAGTACTAACACTAATTTTGAAATGGATAACTACGGAATACTCAAAATTCGCATTTAGAATATTTTAATTTGGGTAAAAAATTTTGAAATTATAAGTATAGTGGGCTTCCTTGTTTTTATTTTTTATATGAAGTCACAAATAACGAATTCTTGCTGTGTTTTAGGCAGATAAAGATAATTGCATGAGTAAAAACTATGCGTATGTATCTGCTGTTATTTAAAATTTTTCTTTGTTGAGACTTATTAAACATTTGTTTTTCTTTTGCATAAACATGACATACGTTTTTATGACATATGTTTTTATAAACATAACATATGTTTTTATTTTCTATATGCAGCCATAAATAACGAATTGATGCTGTGTTTTACGCAGATAAAGATAATTGCATGAGTAAAAACAATGCTTACCTATCTGCTGTTATTTAAAATTTTTCTTTGTTGAGACTTATTAAACATTTGTTTTTCTTTTGCATAAACATGACATACGAATGTTTAATTCGAATTATATCTGTTATAATTAAAGATTTTAATATTATTACACTGAAAATATAATTAAGAAACAAATTTATGTTAGCATTCGCCGTATACATTTAATAAGGAAGGCGAGACATTCTGAAGTACTTTACTGACTTTCTTTGAACAGGAATATAGCTACAGGAAGAATGACTCCCAGTTTCATCATTCTAAGTTTTACTGTTTCATAGAGAGAAGTTTATAGCTGAGTGCACACACAAGAATAAGTTGTATACAATTAACTGATTTTTCACACAACAAATGATCAAACCAGAATTTCTTCCCATTTAATTTGTGTTCTTTGAAACCAATATGGACATCTACATCTGGAAGCAATTTTATCAGTACCAAGTAAATGGGATTTGAATATATCATCATTTAATGCATTTTCCCAACTTATCTTCTTTTCTAAAAGTTAATTGCCATTATTCTTCCATTTTCGCCCGCAGGTATCATTAACCAGCTAAACGTCAACCACACCCATGAAAATGAATTAATGACTTCGTGTTACGAGAAAAATTACACTTGGAGAATTTGCTAAGCCTGACCTTATTTTGCTTAATGCCCTTCAACTCTTCTTTAGGGTATAAAATCTTAGAATTTCCCCACAAAAAAACAGTATTTCAAAGTAAATACGGTTAGGGAAAAAATACCGTGTGTATTAGTTACTCTTCTTCTCTTCTTAACGTCTTATTTTTGAATTGTAAAAAATTATTTCTAACTTTTAATTTATGTTTCGTATCAGTTCACGATTCGTTTAGATCAGCGTTTCTCAAACTGTGTGTCGCGACCCCCTATGGGACCATGATAACTCTACTTAGGAGGCGCGAGCATATCGTAAATTCAAAAATAAAAGATTATTTTTAAAAAAAATAGTAATTTGCTGAAAATAAATAAAAAAAATAACTACTGACACATTTACACTGATATAATATACTTATAAATACATCAGTACTAAACAAGGTATTTGATAATTAATTTATCGTTACTAAGATATGAACAAATTTAATAATTACTAATTAATCCCATGGGCTCTTGTCATATATAAAATCATATACAAAATTTAATACTTATCTTGATAGTTTGTACGGTTTATAATTAACCCTCCAAGCGGTTCGCATGTAAAATTCCGCCATTCCAGAGATGCTTTTTCTGCCTTCAAGCAACATACCCAAAATAGGGCGAGCTGCATTCTTAAAAATACGGCTTAACCGCTTTTTAGAGTTTCATCACCTAAAAGCAAAAAAAATGTGTGGTGCCTTTTTGAAGCATCTCCAGAATGGCAAGACTTTAAGTGCAGACCGCTTAAAGGGTTAAAGTCGTATTGTAGCTTCAGCATCATAGTATATCTTCATGAACTTCTATACATTGTTATTGTACGGAGGGGAGTGTGATGAAAAATTTGATTGAAAATTGGGTTGTAAACATTGAAAGTTTGAGAAGCACTGGTTTAGAGTTTGCATATGTACAATTTTGTTATTTTCTTTTCTGTTGCTACATATATTTAATTAATATTATTCTTTTAACTTCTCCAATTCCTCCCATCGTTATGTTCAACTAAAGAAAATTTTACTTGTAAATAATATTCATTTATGTGCTTGTTTGATAAAAATTCACAAAATGTGTTCAGTTGCTGGCGTGTATTGTTATAGAATCTGGAAACTTATTAATTAATTATTAATTAATGTGCTAAGCAATTCTAAAAAAATCGTATTAACCACCTTCGAAAACCTGAAGATTATAAAATGAACTGAAAACACTACTCATCATCCAAGTTTTACTGATAATAAGCTGAGGGAAAAACTAACACACAAATAATATTCCGAACTCTTGCCCGCGAACTTGTTAGAGTGCACCAGAGAATGAGACATATTTGTAAAACCAACACCACTTTTATTATGACTCTCAATTAACTTCAAAAATTTGACCCAAGCTAGGGGACCTGTCAGACTAATTACTAACTCAAATACCTATAAAAATTGATCTCTTATCTTAAAGATTATATAATCCACAGCAATACTAAACTTCATAAATTAACGCATCTGACCCTCTTACTTGATAGCTTCAAGTATTTTATCCCTAACACTTTAGCTTCAACATGACAACCATCACAACCTCTCTCCAGATTCTCTCTTCACTTGACTTTAAATAGCAACTCGCGTTAGATTTATTCCCATTTATTGGCACCTGAAAAATGCTTTGGAAATTTTATTTTTATATTTATTTTTCCAATAGTAACGATACAATTATTGTTTTTTTGGTTTGCATAGGCATTTGGGCATATTTGATCATCTCCTTGTGGTTACAGAATTATTTTTCAGTTTACTTTGAACACTTGGTGGGACATTTTTTATGTAATAGTACACCTTTGTTAATCATCCTGGTGGTTAATAAGAGCTGTATTTTCTTAGGTAATTTTTTGGCTATTTTTAATGGTTTCTAAATAGGACGTGGGAATACGGGTTAGCATATTTTCCCACAAAAAGAGAAAAAAATTAATAATAATTCCACTTCTAGTGTTTCCACCCTAAGCTATATCTATGAAAAAGGTTTCTGAAGTTAGGGAAGCATTAAATTATTAAATAGTTTAGATTCAGATGGATTGTTTGAAACTTGTTACCACCAGATGCCAGTGAACTAACTGACAAGAAAGGGAATGAAATTTAGCCTAATACGGGGGAAGATTGAAAAAACTTTTTTAATGGGTCTAAAAACTGATATAGTTTACAATCTGAAAATTTTATACGACAAAAAAAGAACAAAAAAAATCTAAATAAATCAGTCATCTTAAAGAATAAATCATCCAATTAAAAACTGGAATCCCGGTTGAATAATTTCAACTGGGTTTTCCGCAAATGGAAACTTCATTGAAAGGAAAATTTCCCTCAAAGCTTTTGAGCTATTTTTTCCCTTGAAGTTTATGATCTATTAACAAAAAAAATGTGTGATATACAAAATATGTAAAAAAAGATTTCTTAAACTTCAAACGAAATACGGTTTTTCAAAAACTTCTAACTTTTTATCATTCAAATACCTGTGAACGTGATTACTGGTCAAAGCGAAGACATTGGCATTGCCCTGGTGAAAAATGACATTGCGAAATTTTGGCACAATTTTTGATTTATTTATACGGGACTGGAACTGGGAAGCATGCAGGATCGTCCTTAAAGTAAATCTTTGTTTGAAATACTTAATAATTATTTTTTTAAATTTTGGAGGAGTTGGGGGGATAAAAGGGAAGGGTTAACTGACGAAGCTGAATTTGATAACTTCTTACAACAAACACATGGGTGGTATGGATCACCATACTGATTGGCTGGACTTTATTCCATTATGATTCATGGGAAAAAAGTGCTGCTGGCCACTTTTTATATGTTCACTGGATATGGCCATGGTAAATGTCTGGATAATTCACGAAACTCTCAACAAAAAATCCCAAACTAGAAGGGTTCCCAAAAGCTGTAACAAAGTTTATCTAAAAACTTGATAAGAAAAGTGGTAGGCCTCGGATCTCGACTGTATCTTCTGGTGTAAAATGAGTCAACCGTAAAAACAGTAGTGGTCATTTTACTTAATCGAGAAGAATATTCGTTGTCAAATCGAGAGCTGCAAAGGGAAATCGAAAGCCTACTGACAAAACACTTTCTCAGATTTGCTTTCAACTTTTCCACCAAGATTAGAGTGAAATTCAACTGAAATATGAACTATCTTGTAAACAAGTAACAAAAAAAATTATGTCAATTCCTACTTAGATCAACAAAGCAAATTTTTATTTTAGCTACTTTTTATTAAATAGTTACAATTAATATAAATATGTATATCCATATGACAGATTCACAACATTAAGTGGTAATTAATTTTTATTGATTATCATTAAATTACCGTATTGTCATCCAAACAATCGGGTCTATAAAATTTCAGTTCAACTGAATGCTTTAAAACGCGAGAAAAAAATATTTTAAAGTTTTGACCCAAGCCGCTAAAAATGAAACCAAAGTGGCTGTATCTGTAATTCTTATAATAATTAGTTTCATTAAATTATTTTAATTAATTATAATAAAATTATCGTATTTTTACCCCAAAAAATAGTGTATAGAAAATTTGAGCTTAAATGAGCGCTTTAAAATGTGAGAAAAAAAACCTTGTCAAATTTGACACATGTCACCAAAAGGGTTGCTAGGTCACCAAAAATGATGCAAACGTGGCTGTGTTTATAATTCTTTGAATAATTAGTTTTAATCAATTAATAATTAAATTATTGTATTGCCATCCAAAATAATGATGTATGTAAGATTTCAGCTCAATTGAGAGCTTTCAAATGTATTTTATTAACGAATGAAAATTTCACCAAAATAAATAAATAAATAAATATAGAGAAAAAGTGAGCTAATAGTAGGAATTGAAAAAGAAAGAATTATTCAAATAAAATGATATTTTGTACTCTAAAATCGCTTTTCATCACTAAAGAAACTCTAAAACATGCAAGTGCAAATTTTATCCCCTTTATACAGTGTCCTATTTAGAGGACGAGTTAGATTACTTATATAAAATATAATTTTTTTTTCAAATTTTGTTATATTTAGTTTAATTAGGTATAATTAACTTCAGAATTTTAGCAAAATAAATAAATTGGGATAAAAAGGGTTAACATAAAGCATGGTTCCTTCAGAGAAAGCAGTTTCATAATCATACAATATTTGAAAGAAATTTTCTCTAGTGCATTGTAACTGTAAACTGTGTCTTAAACTGTAGACCGCGGATCCCTGGGGATACTCAACGCTTTTCTAGGAGTTCGCGAATGTCTCCAATTTAATTTACAGGATTTCCTCTTTTACAAACTCTAAAAGTGTTTGTGGAAAAATTGAAAGACGTGTCATGGTAGACTAGATCATTCAATTAACCCCAATGAAAAAGACTCTACTGGAACAAGTATTTCGATCAAGAATATTGTCAAAAAAAAATTGCAACTACACTGTATACCGTTTTTACAGTATACGACTACGTTCAGAACCATGATTTTAAAAAAAGTGCATAAATGGATAATTTTCATAATAGTAGTGTCATTTAGATTAGAATACATGTATAAATTCTTTTTAAGGACATTTTGACACAAAATTTATTTAAATACAATGTTTGCAAAAATTAACTTAAATCTTTTTTCAAAATGTTCTCCTTTTGTGAAAAATACTTCTAATATTTTAATGTTTTGCCTGTATTTAGCTCAGACCTCTTTACAGAGGTGCAACTAGAATTTTTCAAAAATTCACATTATTTTCAGTTACCACCCATTGAAATAATTATCGGCGTTTTTTTCTTAAAATTGCTCCCCTCTGTTGTCGTAAAAGATGGATAAACCCACTTCTAAGTTATATACTTCAGAAATTCTAGTTGAGCCTCTGTACATTGGTCTGAGCTATGTACAGGCGAAATATTATTATAATAGAAGCATTTTTCACAAAAGGAGAACATTTTGAAAAAAAGATTATTCTAAGACAATTTTTTTGCCAAAATATTGTATTTAAATAACTGGTTTTTGACAAAATGTCCTTAAAATAATTTTATACATGTATTCTAATCTAAGTGACACTAAATATCATGGAAAGCATCCATTTATGCGCTTTTTTATAATCACGGTTCCTAACGTAGTCGGATACCTTTAAGGGGAAAAAGTGTTAAAAGAATCTGCATAAGTAGCAAAGGAAGCCTTAGTATTATTGAGGAACCTTTAGATCACCCAGGCATGTGTTCGAATTCAGGGAAGAGTGCTCAAAATCTTAGGGTCAGGGATGCGAAGTTGTACATAAAGAGAGACCGCGGAAATCGAAAGTTTAAGGACCACTGCTCTAGAGCAGACGTTTTCTAATTTTTTTCTCAGAGACCTCATGCCATGTTTTCGGTTTGGGGTAGACTCCTGCTGAGCTAATATGCAATTTTTGCAAATTTATCCAATTCAATGTCTTTTTGATTGCAGGTATATAGTTACTTAAAAATATTTACATTCCAACGATAGTGAAGTATAGTGTTTAAATTGTAATAAGCACCTTTTAATTAAAATTTATTTAATTCCTAAAATAACTGTTACGCAAAATAACTGATCAACAAACAAATGCTTAAAATGGGAGAGATGAGTCTGTTGCTTCAATAAGGTAGCGATAACGGTTATACATTTACGTGGAACCTTAGAGATAGCTCTATTATCCACTCATCATAATAAATTGAGCAGAGAATTTGTTGAAGTTACATATAAAAATATAATCCACATTAAATACAGCGCAACGGCGTTGGGGAGTTGGGGGTAAAAGTGGGAAACCACTCTCCCCAGTTGATTTAGTTTTCCGTTCGCTTTTCATTGAAAACAGAGAAAATGACGTCATTGCTCCATGACAAAGCCCGTCTTTCAACCGTCTGCCGCATCTCGACGGAATGACGAGGGGGATATATTTCTTTAATAAAGGATTAAAGAATAATATTTTTTAAGACCGTTACTACAATACTCTAAGATAACTGCGTGAGTTATTGGAAATGAAGTTTAAATAATTACTTGGAAGAAAAGTAAGAAAGGTAGAGGTGTTTGAAATAAGATCATGAGGGGTGAAGTTGCCACACGAAGAAACGTGATCAGAAATCCTTATGGCAGGGGAGGAGATGGTGATAGAGTGAGTGAAGTCTTGCACAAGAAAACAACTAGTGTAACAATAAAGCTCATAATTTTTTAATTCGTATCAAGACATTCTCATCCTTTTCAGAGCTGGGAAGTGTTGATACAGTGATTAGAACTGCTCTAGGTCTCTTAGAAGAGCTAGGAATAAAATTGTCATCAACCGGAATTTCTCTGATAGATTCATTTGAAATCTGTATTGTTAACCGATTGAAGAATTTTTCTGATTGTTTTGATGAAATCAAGCGGCGGAACATTAAGATCTTGTACCGAAACTTCGTTAATGAAAAAACCAAAGTTAGTTTGCTGCTCTCTACACAGTTGAGAATGTTTTGAAACGTGTGCAATGCTTTCAGGTGATAACTACCCACTGCAGATGGGAGAAGTGTGTACAACATGATGGTGCGAAGAATGGCTTTATATAATGAACCTTGTGCCTCTTAATGTGGAAAAAGCGTTGCTCTTGGGAGAAATCAAGCGATTTAGAGTGCTTCTCATTCAACCGCAGCACGGTGGAACGATTCATGTTGCTTAAAGTTTAATTTGAGTATCCAGGAAGTATTAAACCTAGGTACATATGTTATTCAATAACCAGGAACAAGCGTTAAAAATGTTGACATGCGGGAACGTACTGTCTCGTAAAAGGAGGCATGCGCTTTTTAGATGCATTAACCTTTACTTTCCAGTCGTTAAGCCAGGTTCGAGTCGAATGACATGAAAATTTTTGTAGCCGCTCAATGATATTTGCAGTTATAAATGTTTTGGGTAAAATGACAGTGTCGTCCGCCTACATCGCTAAATTGGACTACAGCGTACCAGGGTATCGTTGATGTATAGATTAAAGAGCCTGGGCCTAATAAGATCCTTGTGTTGCCCCACTGAAATTGGATGCGGAAGTTGGAGACTGTTTTCAACTCTTACCCTAGGTGCAGGGTTTTAGGTAGGAATGTATAATTTTAATGAGTTGGTCCAGAAAAACCAAGTCATCATTTTTGGATAGCAAGCCATCATGCAAAATTTTGTCAAGGCTTTTGGCTATGTCACAAAACATGCTGTAAGCCTGTTATTTTGAAAGCCGTGATGAATAGAAGCTCAGTAACTGCGGCGATTTTGTGGAGCACTGTGTGACAAAAGCCATGCTGTTCAGGAATAATAATATTCTTGTGTACGGTGATTGATTAACGCGATTCAAAGAGCAAGTTCGTACACTTTGCTCAAGCTAATGAGTAGCGAGATTGGACGGTAATTTTGAGGGTGGAGTATCATCAGAATTGGGTTTAAGTATGGGGGACCACCGGCAGTCTTCCAATTCTTAGGAAATGACAGTTCTCCATTAATAGATTGAACAACATGACATTAAAAAGAGCAATTTGAAGGGAAATTTTTAAGGATGCGATTTGTAATTAAATCAATCAGGAGATTTGATCTTAAGCTTTTATTATATTCCTGTACTTCTCCTGGCGTTGTTGTTTTCAGGTCTAGACAGGTAGGAGCATCCAGGAATCTTTTAATTTTCCTTTGTGTATGAGCTGTAAAACGTTCGTTTTTCCAGCTTCAGTGTTGAGTTCGAACTGCTTTTGAAGGCTGTCGGCTCCGCCTTCTCCAGAGGGGTGATTTGCTACACTGCCAAGTGCCTTACCTTTGGGGAGTGGTACAGGGCGCTTTGAATGAGATTTTCTAACTTCAAGAGTGCCTGTCTCCGGCGTAAGTGCCGCTATGTGAGATTCCCATGAAGATTGGGAATGTCTAATATTTTCGTAAACTCACGAATGAGTGTTCGGAACACAGATTTCTGCAGGATCTCTCTTGTACGTTGCCAAAATTTCCGAACACGATTTCTGTGGCGAATTTTAAGCTTTTAATTTTTGAGGGGAGTTTAAATGGGGGTTGTTTAAATTTTGGTTGTGAAGCACAATAGAGCTTCAGAGATATTTCTCCAAACCTTCTAATTGCAATTTCAAAGGTCGTCATTGCTGGAAGGAGGTATGAGGAGTGGTTTGTTATTTAAAGAAATTTCAAGTTCTCCCAATTGGTGGAGAGTTGATCCGGAATTTTGATTAGAAGAGATGATGAGTATATAGAGTAAAGAATGACCCATTGGAATGATCCGATTCAAAGATCATCTATAACTCCTAATATCATGATTGAAAGATATTTTTAAGGTATTCGACTACGTTCCGGAGACCGTGATTTTAAAAGCGCATAAATGGATAATGTTCATGATATTTGAGTGTCACTCAGATTAAGTCTATGTGCATAAAATTGATTTAAGGACATTTTGACAAAAATAATTTATTTAAATACAATATTTTGGCTTAAAAATTAACTTAGAACAATCATTTTCAAATGTTCTCCTTTTGTCAAAAAATGCTTCCTGAAACTATGTATATTTTGCCTTTATATAACTCAGACCTCTCTACAGAGGTTCAACTAGAATTATTTGAAAAATACACATTATTGTCAGAGTTACCACCAATTAAAATAAGTATTAAAGTTTTTTTTCTTAAAATTGCTCCTCTCTGTTGTCGTAAAATATGGACAAACCCTCTTCTAAGTTATATATTTCAAAAATTCTAGTTGAGCCTCTGTAGAGAGGTCTGAGCTATATACAGGCAAAATATTATTATAATAGAAGCATTTTTGACAAAAGGAGAACATTTTGAAAAAAAAGATTATTCTAAGTTTATTTTTTGCCAAAATATTGTATTTAAATAATTTTTTTTGTCAAAATGGCCTTAAAACAATTTTATGCAAGTATTCTAATCTGAGTGACACTAAATATCATGAAAAGTATCCATTTATGCGCTTTTGCAAAATCATGGTTCCGAACGTAGTCGGATACCTTAAGAACTGCTAGATCAATAATAGAAACTCTTGCTCCCGTTCTAGAGCTAGTGTTGATATGTGTAGAGGTCGATATTGGTATACAATCCTTACATTCGGTTTTATTATTAACAATTTTGCGAAGAGCATGTAAATGCATTTGATCTAGCGTTATTCCACGCACAATGCGCAGCATTTATATGCTCAGTAATGATAATATTTTGTCAGAATTAAATTTTTGAGAAAATCTTATCAAGGAGTACCTATTACCGAGTGTTTCCGAGCGTGCGCTGAAGCGAATTCGGATAGAATAAGGCTATTAATTTAATTTCGATTGCGGTTGCATCCATATACTGCAAAAGTCCGGTGAGTGGAACTCATGTTATGATCATGACCCATTTTTTGCAGTAAATAGCGGTACCTCCATCTGTTCGGTACGCGGAAAATATTATTTCTGTCGTCTTTATGAAGACGATAATTCATAATAAAGTGGATCCTAGACCTGGTTGTAGTTCGTTTCTTGAACTAATAACAGACCAGGGGTTCTGTTCTGAAACAAATTCGTGGAATTCACAAATTTTGGGTCGAGATCCGTTCGCATTCCAGAAGCCAATCGACAAGGTTGCACGTTGGAATTGAATGTTAGGCTGTGAGCATTGGGGCGTAATTGCGCCCTTGTACTATTGCTACGTACGCTTTAAAAATTACGCGAGCTTTCTCCATTGCGCATCATTTTAAGATTTTTAGGGCAAGGAGGCCTGCCGAAATACTTTGCTAGTAAATTTTGGATTATTCATCTGGAAATAGCAAAACAAAACAGAATAGAGCCGAAATTTTTGATCATTATAATTATTTATATTTTTCCTTGGTTGGGGTTTGCCGGAATTTGTCCCGAGACAACTTTGGAGTAGGTATTTTAGGGTCTGTGGTACAGTAAATATGAGGAGACCGAAGTTGATTATAGTTTTCAAATTTTTGTGTCGAGGGGCGTCACCTCCGGTGAAGTATTTTATTCCTTTGATTTGTGTTTTGTTAGAGGCTGGTTGTGTTTTAATATTTCCACTTTTTGTTTTGGTGGTTTGGAGCCTTTTTGCTTTTTACGGAAAAAAAGCGGACATTGCCTTAAATTGGCTGTGTGCTCTCCACCTGGTGCGACTGGGGATCCTCGGCAGTATAATCTTTTGCTTGATGGGGTCCTGCACATTTCCAGGCACTTCATTGGGGGAGGTGACGAGACTTCCGAACTGTGTAGAATCCTGACAATGCCAACACTGGTTGGACCGTCTATTATGGGGGATCCATCCTTACGGTTCAGAAAGCACACGAGTACGAACATATCTACGTAATTGTGGGTGAGTGGGCATTTAGATCATTAATTAATTGTGAATGTAAATCCAGAGGCATTGGGGGCTTTTGCTTTAGATTCAGTTAAAGCAGGGAAACCCGACTCCAATTTCTTTTTTAACAGCTTCAAGTTCGGTGGAAGTGGGAAGTCCTCAAAATAAGTTTGAGTGGTCTTTGTTGCTTTATGAAAAAGATTTGAATGCGATTTGTTCGTGCCTGAAATATGTGGCAAGTTTTCTATATTCCTCCTCGCATTGGACAGTAATTCTCAGGAAACGCCCTGATAATTTACTTTGAAGCGTGGGGGAAAGGCTATGAGCAAAAACAATAAGGTTGGTCCAATCCGGATTTGGCTGGATAAAGAATGGCGGGAGGACGGCCCTAGGAAAGACAGCCGCGGCTGCTTGCTCGGTATCAAATTTAATCTCCTCCACCTCCTCATAAGCGTTAGAAAGGATTATGGGAGGGCTGATGAGAATGAGCTATTTGGATGCGTTAAGATGGCGGCGGGAAGAAAGAAAAGGAAGCACCATTAGGCCTAGTGGTCTGTTTCTTCGGTAGTAATCTAAATCCATCCTCGTCAACAGTCGCCATTTAGTGGGTTTCCCTCTTGATCAGTGATTTGGGTACTTACTTGTATTGTTCGAAGTATTATTTTCGGTAGGAGTAGCAGCTTTCTGTCGCTTTAAAGTGACCCTAGCAACTATTTTGTCTAGGGCCACCTGGTTTGGCGGGATACTAAAAAGCGGGACACCTAGAGAGTCTCTAATGGTGATAAATTTGTTGTAAATGCTTTCGAGTTCGCCTTGGAAGTGGCTGTACTCATCTCGGGTGGATGGAATAATGGCGATCTTGCGAGCGCCGGCTATAAGCCGCTCGGAGTTTAGGTGGCAGGTATTGCCGCTGTATTGTCAGTGATGAATTCCTCGTTCGACACCGTACTGCTGGGTGGCACGGGAATTGTTTGTTGCTTGGTCATTGGAGGTGGCAGCTTCACTCTGATAAGATTTATTTTCCATGATCAAAAGAATGTCGTTAGTCGTTCAGGTCGTATCAGATGGGGCAAGGTAGTGTTGAAGTATTGCGCTCAGTCGCCACAGTAAAAGTTTGAAAGGCAGGAACGTCCAATACAGCTAAGTGACTTCCACTCCGGAATCAAAGCTTGCTAAGGAGCCGGCCGCTATCCGGTTGACGCACGGCGAGAGGTAAGCGAAGGCTACGGCAAGAAGAAGGCAGCATTTCCGATGTCGATAAGCTTGAGAAAAACGACTTAAAAAGGCTTAAGCTGAACTCTCTGCTTCAATAATACATTTTAAACATTTGGCACAAATCTTGTCAGTTTAACCCTAAATCTCTTGTTAGTAGTATCTAGTCATTTTACTTCCTTCTTTCTTTTTTTTAGATTGGAAACCACTTTGAAGCTCCTTCTCACAAGGAAAATCAATTAAAAACTTTCTCGCAATGCTCCATAATTCAGAATAAATAACAGGTACGTTTTTTTAAAGCCAAAATTACTGATATCCGTTTTCTAAACTTTACTTTAAGATCCATATTACCGTTTATTCCGATCAGTTCTCTAGTAATATGACAACTGTTTTATTTTTCAATGTGACCATATTATTTCTTTGCCTACTGTGGTAATTACCATAGTCAAAGCATTCTTGAATCTTGTATCAGTATCTGAATAAAGGGCATTTAAATGTTGAATGTAGATAAAAAAGTCATTTTCCTGGCAGATTGTCTTTGACCACTTGAGAAACTGGTAAAATTCGTGACGCCCAATATTATACACTTTAGCTTAATTCTGGCAAGAAATGTTGCAATGATGGTCTTCGTTTTTTTTTAATTGGCTTTGTCATCGTGTAACTTAAAATAAATAATAAATAAATAAATCTGTTAAATAAGTTAAATCTGGTTTCCTTTTTATTAAACCTTTAAAATTAAAATAACAAACTGGTTAAATGAGAGCCACTATCGTAGACTCCAGTTTACACCTCATGAACCCTCAAGCTATTTTTAAGCTGAAGTGGAACCCTTGTAGGTTGTCATCGACTACTCGCGGTTGCTATAGATCACTTTAGGAATCATGACTCTAGAGGATTAGGTAAGAATCGTGAGTACAACCTGTTACAATATAATTAAACTTTTTAATTTTGAAATATGTTGGTAGTTGAAAGGGAAGCATTCTACACGACTACAAGTGTGTAAGTTGATGTATTCCTGAGCAGCATTAAGCAAAGGCTTTTAGTACAAAATTAGATTTAACTAAGCACTAAATGGAATAATGTGTTTAAGGTATCCGACTACCTTCGGAACCGTCATGTTTCAAAAGCGCGTAAATTAATAATTTTCATGAAATTTAGTGTCACTTGGATTAGAATACATGTATAAAATTGTTCTAAGAACATTTTCACATAAAAAAAAAAAAATTAAATACAAAATTCACTTAGAATAATCTTTTTTCCAAATGTTCTCTTTTTGTGAAAAATGCTTCTATTACAATAATAATATTTTGCCTGTATATAGCTCAGACCTCGATACAGAGGTTCAGGAAAAATTAACATAAGTTTCAGAATTACCACCAATTGAAAAAATTATTGGCGTTTTTTTCTTAAAATTGCTCCCCTCTGTTTTCGTAAAATATAGATAAACCCACTTCTAAGTTATATATTCCAAAAATTCTAGTTGAGCCTCTGTAGAGAGGTCTGAGCTATACAGAAGCAAAATATCATTATAATAGATGCATTTTTCACTTAAGGAGAATATTTTGAAAAAAGATTATTCTAAGTTTTTTGCCAAAATATTGTATTTAAATGATTTTTTGGTCAAAATGTCCTTCAATCAATTTTATACATATATTCTAATCTAAGTGACACTAAATATCATGAAAATCATCCATTTATGCGCTTTTGCAAAATCACGGTTCCGAACATAGTCGGATACCTTAAGGTAATAAAATCAAATATCAATCATATAACCATCTAACACCCTCTAACTTTATGTGTTTCTTCTTATTTTCAACTTACATATAAATGCAGAAATAAATTATGTCATGCATCTTTAATTCTTCTTTTGTTTAAAAAATGTTTCAATTTTTAAAACTTAATTAATAACACTGTTGAGACATTTTTAGATTCTGATGCAAAATCTGTAGGACATACTTCCTTCAGAAATGTTCACAATATTGTAAGTGACACAAGGATTTTTGCATTTTGTAGGTAAAAATGTCTTGGTTTTTAAGGAGTAAGAAAATATTCAGATTATAAAACAGTAAAGTATAAAAAAAAGTTTGTAATATTTCGATTGAAATTTACTTAATTGATTGTCAAGAAAGTAATATATCTTGCAATGTTATGCATACAATAAAAGTAAAGACAGCAGTTTTTTAAAGAAGTTCTTATTCATCATTATACTTAGGGTGATATAGTAAAACACGTATTACTGTTGAGAAAGAATATAATTATAATAATTTCATCTAAACGTACAATTTGGAATAGTATTTAAATTATTAAATTAATTGAAAATTTACTATAAGAGTAGTCAAAACAACACTATCGCAAAGGTGAATTCTTTCAGCATGGATTTGATATCCAAGAATATTATGCTCATACCGGCAAAAATATCTGCAACTATAATATATTTATAGTGCATAACCACACCATTGCCGATATATGAAGCTTCCATTTATCAATAGTGCTGTGATTATGATAAAAGTTTTGCATGTTTCATAACCCAATCTTTAGAGCTTATATTTTAATCAAAATAAAATTAAGTCTTTCGTTTTACATATAGCAGGTTTTTACGATACTTTATTTCAGTGCAGATATATGTCAAAATACAACATATTTTCAGGCAGAGAGCCTACATTCATCATAACAAATAGACAATAGCAAACAGCATAACAAACATCATAATAAACATCATAACAAACATGATTACAAATAGACGTCATAACAATATTATAAAACACAATTCTATTTTGATTGAAATTCATTAATAAATAATTTACACCAGTTTTTTTAAAAATTCACAGTAATATAAATAATTTATATATAACAAAGATTTTACTAAAAGTGTAAGACTTCACACAATTGCAAACTAAAAGTTACAATCAATCAAAAATATTAATTTAAATCCAAATTACCTTAACAACTTTCACCAGAAATTTAATAACGTCATTAAAAACTAATTTAACATCTTAAAAAATATGTATATAGAGGTACTTTGTTTTCCCCCCAATCTATATTTGAAGGCTATTACAGTTTTTCATAAGACATTACTATATATTTTAATACTTAAATCATTTGAGTAAGAATAAATTCCTTTTCGAATATTTTATTCAAATAGTTCATTTTCTAAATTATACTTGCAAAAGGAATTTCGGTAGTATAAATTTGAATTATACGAAATTCAGAGAGTTTCTAGCGATACTGGAGTTTAATTATATTAACTATATTATGTTACTACGTAATCAAATAAAATGTAGATATTTCCTCTTATTAAGAGTACTTAATTCTGTCTGGATGATGTAATTGTTTGTTGCAAGTTACCCTTGCAAGAATAATACTACGTTTAAGAATGTATCTTTATAGGTCTCAAGGCTAAATAAATGATTAGGACATATTCTAATTTTTCCTAATGTGTCTGTTCATGAAATGGCAAGTCAAGTATATATTTGGTAGGTCTCTACTTTTCAGTCTTTTATTTTTCATAAAATTGCGATAAAGTTTGTATAAGAGAATACAGATGACACATTTCTCATTTTTGTATCTTTTGTGATAGGCGCACGACAAATGTATTTTTAATATTTTTTTATCATGCACAATGTTTTTTTAATATTCATAACATTTGACTTTTATAGAATTATTGTATCGTTTTGAGAATTTAAGTTCGAAACTAAAGTAATGTGTATTTTTTTTTCCTTTTATAACATGTATGTCGATATTTCAACCCAAAATTAAGAGTTTAACGAAAAGAAACTGATACATCATTAATAGTAAAAATAAACTTACATATGTATTTAAGTTATATTTTTGAAAAAAGTATTCATTAAAATATTGCACAATAATTTCAGAACTTTGAGTATATACATACACTGTTCTTAAAATGCAAAACACCATAAAGGGAATCACATCAGGAATTAAAATGAACATTTGCAGCAAATATCAATTATAGGATGTTACGTAAAATCATAAAATTTCAGAGTCAACGCGCATGCGTGGCGTGTGCTGCGCCCTCTGAACTCATGCTGAAGAGCAGTATAAATGAGGGGCTGTAGCGGGACGTTGAAAACCCGACCGATTATTTGTTTTGTAAATGTTTAGTGAGACAGAGTATGCCTCCACGACGAAAGAAAAAAGAAGTACTTACTTCACAACTTGGCAGCAGGTTTGAGACGAGGGAAGGATTATCGCCCTTCGAGAAGGAGATTTCCTATCGCGCAATAGGGCTCGTGTGCGGCGTTGATTCCACAGTAATGTGAGTTTTGGCAGTGGACCGAAGAGCACCAAACAACTGGAAAAACTGTCAGCGGACGATGGAAGGTGATGACGTCAGGGTGCGATCAACACCTGCTCCCATGGCGGTAGGAACCTTAGAGCTTCACTCCAGGCTAATGACAGCGCGTTGGTCTACTACTACAGGTGTACTAATATATAGCTTCGTCAATTCGTTGACGTCTGTTGCCTCGTGGATTGCGTGCAAAGTGCCTTTATACAGAATCCCCTGCGGCAAACCATCGACGGCATGCTGCAGTATGTCATGAGCATAGAGGCCTGGCAAGCTGAAGTTAGCACTAAGTTACGATATTTTTCAGATGAATCATGCTTCAATTTTGTGGGACCTGGTGGCCACATTTGAGTTAGACGCTATGCCGGTGAGCAACTGCATTCCGAGAGCGTTATCGAACGACACAGTGAACTAACACCTGGATTTATGGTTTGGTTTCGATTTTGTATCGTGGACAGTCAATTTACTACGGTGAGGAGGTAATCTCAATAGCAACAGGTGCGTCCGTAAGTGCTACAGCCTGGAAGGATAGTTCTCTTCCTTCAAGGCATCCCCTGGGTTATCTTTCAGCAGGATATTTTACGCTCTCATGTTAAACAGACGGTTCGAGACTTCTGTTCAGCCCAGCATGCAACATCCTCCTTGGCCAGCTTATTCGCCGGATATGTCACCTATTGAGGACGTGAGGGATTTGGTTGGTCGGCGTCTCACTCGTGATCCACGTTCTGCAGCTTCAAAAGACGATCTTTTGCTGCGCATACAAGCAATATCTAATTCACTTCCACATAGTAGACATTCAAAATCAGTTTGATTGCATGCCACGTCGTATAGCAACATTTATTGTAGCGTAGGGTGGCTACACCAAATACTGATTTCGGACACTTAATATTGTTATTTTGCTTTTAAAATTTCGCCTTTTTTTGTACTAATACAAGTCGTTTGTGGACTAAATTTCATTGAATTCCGATGATTTGTTCATGGTGTTGCATTTTTTACAAACAACAGTTTATATAAGGGTCATTCAAATGAAAGCCGATCACTAGTGGAAATTAGCGATAACGATTTTTAATGCTTAAAAATGTAGTTATACCAGATTACTCATACTCAAAATGGTGCTTAAAACTGCTGGCACGACATTTTTCATGCCTGCCGGAAAAATAACGCCATTGGACAGCATGCCGGGCGATTCGACTTGACGTTTCTGGGTTCTGTAAAGGGACGTAAGCGCTAAATATTGATGGTGGTTCCCTGTTCCAGAAACTCGATAAGCAATGGACCCTTAGTATTGAAAAGGACATCCTAACCTTACCAGAACTGGTGTGCACGGCATTTGTTTTCTTTGGAGGGCGAATTCGCATGTTTCTTCTGCTTGTTCTGACGCTTGCTCGGATTCAAAGGATGACCCCCATGTTTCGTCACTGGTTTCAAATTTGTGACGAAAGCCGTATTCCTCCTCACATGATAACGTTGCAAATGACTCAAAGACAGCACCATTTGAGCATTGCTGTTTGTGTCTCAGTTGGTTTTGAACCTGCTGCAGACAAATTCACTTTCGGAAATTCAAATGTTGTTGCATTGGCAGTTGTGAGTGGTGTCCACATACAATACACAATAACTGATGGACCTAATCCATAATGATTCTGCGGTTGTCCAAGATTAAGGCATTCACTTCCGCAATAATTTCTATTGTGTGATTTCTGGCGAAAGACTGTCAGGTCAAGCATTATATTACATTAACTATCGACCCTTAAAGTCTTTGCGCCGGATTCATAACACTTTAACACAGCCTGTAGACTGTATACTCATCGTACAAGGCCTTCATTCGTCGATGCATATCACAGCCTCCATCTCCAGCCTGTTAAAATTCAGATCACTGCTCGTTGTTTCCTTTTTACTCGCTCGGTAGTCGTGTCGCGTGTGACCACCTTTTCTTCGGCGTGAAACCACTACCAGAATCGCTATGAAAAGTCAAGCGCGCTGCGCACGCGTCAGTATCTCTACTGGGCAAATAGCGCCACCATACACGCAGTTACGTGGTGCCACCTTGCGATGTGTCTAGAAGTTAGACACTGACCAGTTTCCAAGTGAATGGGCCTAATGCAATAGAGGTGGTAACTTTTTACTGCTGGAATCAGATTTTCTGAGCATTTTTTTTTTTTACGTAATCACCAAGAAAAACATATTTAATTGGGTAAAGTTATATGTTTTAATAGGTATAGGAAAAAAACTACACTCTGTTAGCTACCTCTTTTTTTCCGAAACGTAACGGGGTATATTTTTCACCGTGGGTATATCATGATGGAATATACGGGTGAAAAATATTTCAGCTCATATGTATATCACTTGACAGCCTGTTGTCGACAAAGGGTATAAAGGGGAGAAGATGATATTTATTGGTACGGGAAATACTTTCCGGCCGTTTTTACACTTGTGTTATGTGCCTCAAAGTATATGCCGCTGTCCTTCCGTACCTTTTGAGTTCAACTGATGCTCTAGGCACCAGCCGTCTGTGACAATCGTTAATTATTTTATATTTAACGTTTGTAGTATGGTGAGAGTTTTACAAATAAACAAAGTCTTATATCTGCAGTTCGATCGTTCCCCCCTCTTTATGTATCAGCCTGACGTCACTTGGACCTCCAAAATTTGAATCACCCTTTTCTGACTCTCAATACATCGCTGAATTATAAAAAGTCTAAATAACTTTAAGACAGCCTATACTGCTTATACAGACTTTTAACATACTTTTTATTCATTTTAAGTAAAAAGTAAAACAGGTAATTTAAAATATTGCGTTGCAGTGTGGCTATGTAGTTGTAAACAAAAATATGAATTAAGTTTTTCTTTGGGGAAAATTTAGTGATTAAGAAGTCTAGAATGACATATCTTTTAATTTTTTTTTTTTCCAGAATAAGTTCAGGGTCACCAAGAGAGGTGAACATTACTTTACACCTTTTGAGGACCAAAACCTAAAACACTGGTGACCCCTAGGGTCCACGGTCAACTCAGTCTAAGACCCGCTGTACTATATAGTATTTTCTTTTTGTTTCTGTAAAGAGCCGATAGCACCATTGAATTAGCATCCCACTTGTTTTAAATATCGTTTAAAATTATCCTTTTTCACGAAAGTTGTTTCTGCAATTAGCTTCAAATAAAACACGTCAAAGAAATTTATTTACGACATCATATTTAGTTTATTTTACATGTTTCATTAATTCAAATTATTATCTAATGCTTATAATACGCATTCCAAAGTAATTTATATTTTGAAAATCCTTTGCACGTGCCAAAATATTTTAAAATATTTTGCGTACAACGCTATAGATGAGTATCTTAATGATAATTTAAAATAAGTGAAAATGTGTTTTATATTGATGTAATACTTAAAATTCTGATTTACTTTTTTGCATTTTATTTCGACATTTTTATTTCAAATTATTTGACTAATAGATAAGCATAAACATAAAAAAAAAAGAAATTCTTATTTTGCATTGGGAACATTATGCACAGCACTGCAATATTTTTAAGAATCAAACACGATGATTCATTGTTCAATAAACTTAAAAGATCCTCTTCTAATCAATAATATAAGAAATAACACCATCACTACCCTTCCTTACAATAATTAATGATCCATCTGAGACAAAAGTTTAGCTAATATGGTTTGGCTCTTCCAAAGAACAAATTTTGTTTTTGTTTCAGTGAATGAATGAATTACTTGTTCTTAAATAAGCTTTACTACTTACAATTAAGCGAGCGTAAAATTAATGGTTTTCGAAGTACCTCTCAATTGCCTCTAGACATAATTTTGCTACATGTGCGTGGTGGGGTGATAATTTAAATAATAATAATAGACTGTCTCTTCTGAAACTATCTTATTTATTTGTTTTATTGAGGATTGAGCTCTTCCCAGAAGAATCTTAAAATATATTAATCAATGTAAATTTCAGTTCAACTGAATGCTTTAAAACACTTGAGAAAAAAATATTTTAAAAGTTTTGACCAAGCATAAAAATGAAACCAAAGTGGCTGTATCTGTAATTCTTATAATAGTGGATTTCATTAAATTATTTTAATTAATTATAGTAAGTATCGTATTTTACCCCAAAAATAGTGTATAGAAAATTTGAAGACTTAAATAGGCGCTTTAAAATGTAGAGAAAAAAAAGCAACTGACCAAATTTGACACATCACCAAAAAGGGTTGCTAGGTCTCAAAAATGATGCAACGTGGCTGTGTTTATAATTCTTTGAATAATTAGTTTTAATCAATTAATAATTAAATTATTGTATTGCCATCAAAATAATGATGTATGTAAGATTTCAAGCTCAATTGAGAGCTTTCAAATGTATTTTGTGTGGTGAAAATTTCACCAAAATAAATAAATAAATAAATATAGAAAAAAAGTGAGCTAATAGTAGGAATTGAAAAAGAAAAGAATTATTCAAATAAAATGATATTTTGTACTCTAAAATCGCTTTTCATCACTAGAAACTCTAAACATGCAAGTGCAAATTTTATCCCCTTTATACAGTGTCCTATTTAGAGGACGGGTTAGATTACTTATATAAAATATAATTTTTTTTCAAATTTTCTTATATTTAGTTTAATTAGGTATAATTAACTTCAGAATTTGAGCAAAATAAATAATTTGGGATAAAACGGGTTAACATAAAGCATGATTCCTTCAGAGAAAGCAGTTTCATAATCATACAATATTTGAAAGAAATTTTCTCTAGTGCATTGTAACTGTAAACTGTGTCTTAAACTGTAGACCGCGGATCCCTGGGGATACTCAACGCTTTTCTAGGAGTCCGCGAATGTCTCTAATTTAATTTTAAGAATTTTCTCTTTTACAAACTCTAAAAGGGTTTGTGGAAAAATTGATAGACGTGTCATCGTAGACTAGATCATTAAATTACCCGAATGAAAAAATTCTACTGGAACACGTATTTCGATCAATAATATTGTCAAAAAAAAATTGCAACTACACTGTATACCGTTTTTACAGTATCCGACTACGTTCAGAACCATGATTTTAAAAAAAGTGCATAAATGGATAATTTTCATAATAGTAGTGTCATTTAGATTAGAATACATGTATAAATTCTTTTTAAGGACATTTTGACACAAAATTTATTTAAATACAATGTTTGCAAAAATTAACTTAAATCTTTTTCAAAATGTTCTCCTTTTATTGAAAAATACTTCTAATATTTTTAATGTTTTTTGCCTGTATTTAGCTCAGACCTCTTTACAGAGGTGCAACTAAATTTTTCAAAAAAATTCACATTATTTTCAGTTACCACCCATTGAAATAATTATCGGCGTTTTTTTCTTAAAATTGCTCCCCCTCTGTTGTCGTAAAAGATGGATAAAACCCACTTCTAAGTTATATACTTCAGAAATTCTAGTTGAGCCTCTGTGCATTGGTCACCGGAAAGCTATGTACAGGCGAAATATTATTATAATTTCCGGCCTTTTTTTTCTTTTGTGTATGGCCTAAAGTATATCCGCTGTCCTTCAAGTACGCTTTTGAGTTCAACTGATGCTCTAGGCTTTCAGCCGTCTGTGACAATCGTTAATTATTTTATATTTAACGTTTGTAAGTATGAATTTGAGAGTTTTACAAATAAACAAAGTCTTATATCTGCAGTTCGATCGTTCCCCCCCCCCTCTTTATGTATCAGCCTGACGTCGCGGACCTCCAAGAATTTGAATACCCTTTTCTGACTCTCAATACATCGCTGAATTATAAAAAAGAATCCTAAATAACTTTAAGACAGCCTATGCTACTTATACAGACTTTTAACATACTTTTTATTCATTTAAGTAAAAAAGTAAACAGGTAATTTAAAATATTGCGTTGCAGTAATGGCTATGTAGTTGTAAACAAAAAAATATGAATTAAAGTTTTTTCTTTGGGGAAAATTTAGTGATTAAGTCTAGAATGACATATCTTTTAATTTTTTTCAAGACAAAGTTCAGGGTCTGTAAGAGAGAGAAATTTGAACATTACTTTACACACCTTTGAGGACCAAAACCTAAAAAAACACTGGTGACCCCTAGGGGTCCACGGTCAACAGTCTAAGACCCGCTGTACTATAGTATTTTCTTTTGTTTCTGTAAAGAGCCGATAGCAGAATATTTGCCATTGAATTAGCATCACTTGTTTTAAATATCGTTTAAAATTATCCTTTTTCTGAAAGTTGTTTCTGCAATTAGCTAAAATAAAACACGTCAAGAAATTTATTTACGACATCATATTTAGTTTATTTTTTTTTATGTTTCATTAATTCAAATTATTATCTATTAACTTATATTACGCATTCAAGTAATTTATATTTTTGAAAATCCTTTGCACGTGCCAAAATATATTTTAAAAATATTTTGCATTACAACGCTATAGATGGTAAAATGTAATGATAATTTAAAATAAGTGAAAATGTGTTTTATATTGATGTAATACTTAAATTCTGATTTTTTTGCATTTTATTTCGACATTTTTATTTCAAAATTATTTGACTAATAGATAAGCATAAACATAAAAAAAAAGAAAATTCTTATTTTGCATTGGGGAACATTATGCACAGCACTGCAATATTTTAAGGAATCAAACACGATGATTCATTGTTCAATAGAGCTTAAAAGACATCCTCTTCTAATCAATAATATAAGAAATAACACCATCACTACCCTTCCTTACAATAATTAATGATCCATCTGAGACAAAAGTTTAGCTAATATAGTTTGAAATATTTCAAAGAACAAATTTTGTTTTGTTTCAGTGAATGAATGAATTGCTTGTTCTTAAATAAGCTTTACTACTTACAATTAAGCGAGCGTAAAATTAATGGTTTTTCGAAGTACACATCTCAATTACCTCTAGACACATAATTTGCACCATGCGTGTTAAGGTCGATAATTTAAATAATAATAATAATAGACTGTCTCTTCTGAAACTATCTTATTTATTTGTTTATTGAGGAGGATTGAGCTCTTCCCAGAGAATCTTAAAATATATTAATCAATGTCACTCAGTTAATTACACAGCTTTCGTTGGAACTTTTAAAACAAGTAGAATTTTAATGAATCGGTCTTATTACGAACGATCATTGATAGAATGCTCTTAATTATCATTATTCTAGGAGAGGGCTCCTATTTCAAATTTAAAAAAAATATCGTTAATTTAGAACTTTTCTGAGTTCTCTGTTAAAGAGTGCTATATAAATACGAATAACAACTAACAACTTTCGATTGTATATAAAAACACTTGTGTGAGATAGCAACAACAACAATAATATGACATTAGAGTGTCTTTAAACTAGGCACTCTATAACCCAACCAGTTCAGATAACTCGGCTCCCACCCTTTTAAGTCAAAAACTCCATGGGCAGACCCTTTCAAGACCTTAACATTGAGGATACCGTACAAACTCCTAAGACATCTCATAATGAGAGATTAAAGAATGTATCACACGTACACGTTACGAGCAATTTTTCGTCCAATTCGTGCAATTTTTATTTAGTTGCCATAGCAACGGCTTTCGAACAACCTTTTGCTAGGGAATAAATTTTGCTTGAAATTCCAGCCAATGAAGTTCTTCGGCGCCCTATGTCATAAGCAAGATGGTGGCTTCGATTTCGTCAAACGCACCATTTATGGCGTATAATATTTTAACGGTGTATAATATTTTAAATAGAATAAGGCTCCATTTTTGTTTACGCCCATCAACAAAAGCACGAGTGAAATAAAAGAAATAATTTTGAATTTCATTTGCCGAAGCAGAAAAATCGGCGAGTAATTTTTCAATGTGGAGATAGAAAGCGGCTGACGTCAGAGCATGTCATTTTGTTTACGGCAACCCTTCACCTTCAGATAGAACGAAAAATTGGTTCAAAAAATTGCCAAAATGTACGTGTGATACGGCCTTTATATTTATTTTGAACAAGATGCGTTTGTAATGGACTTAATATTCCATCATTATTTTCGTGATAAAGCAGCAAAATGCAGAGTGCAGTTTGGAAAACAACAGGATATGTGCAATTCTTTAAAAAAAAGTAGCCAGTTTTTGCAAAGTCGGCTATTTAATTTTCATTACAAAAAATTTAACAAAAAAGCTTTATACCCTCATATATATTTTTTTACGTGTCGAATCAAGTAATAAACTGTATGCTATGTATTTATTAAATTTCACTTTCATGTAGTAAATGCTCTATGAATTCATAAATTACGTATTTTCCTTTGTTTAAGGGTAATCAGGCAATTTATTTTCTGTTGTTTCCTCAAGAAAACAATACATACAAATGAAGTACAGTATTTTCTGAGTAAACACTGAAACTTATACATTTATAATCTCATTCTAGATAACCCGTTATTTTTACGAACTCGGCCACCCTTCGGTCCCCATTAATGTAAAGTTTTTTACGCTAATGAACTATTAATAGTATTTTTTTTTCAAATAAACGCTTGTCTAAAGTACTTTTTAATGATTGACGTAAGTTAAAGATATAAAGTTTTGAATTCTTTTTAAAAAGGTCATGTGATTACAGCAGTGTTTCTCAAACTGTAGGGCCTGGGGAAGGAGCATATTGAAAATAAAAGGTTTAAAAAATAATTTTTGGAATGAAATAAAACAAAATGCTTTCTGAAAAAATAAAAATACATATTTACACTGATATAATTTATATATATCATCTGGTTTTCCACTTTCAAAGATTCCACTTCAAACGTTCATTAGCTATCTTTGATCCTAAAACCAAATAAAAAGACATTTTATTTGCTTTGCTGCAATACCACGATGAAAATTTTTTATTACGTTTCTGTTAGTCCGTAAGATACTTCTTTTGATTATAATCTTTTTTGACCTTCAAACTTAATGGTATGTTTAACTCAGTGTTTCTTTTAGGAAACTTGTAAATAATATTTTCTGTTGCGTTTTTCCCATTTGAATGATTTTTTATGATAAATGGATAAGCACACATATTGAGCACTTTGAAGGATTATTTGGCCAAGATGTATTTTATGAGTATTCTGAAACATATAATGCAAATGAAAACGTTTACACAATTTTTTTTCTAGAACTGACATCGATGTTTTCGTATCGAATACACATTTTACATGGGGAGAGGTCGCATGAGGCGCTGAATCACTCCAGGCTCACGAAATTGTTAATTTGGAAAAAACTATTTATTCGTTAACAGTGACCTTGACAGTATCTCCATTAGTAGAGTCTTAATGGGAACTAAAATGAATTTGTCACATGTATGCCTCTTTTTTGAGAGTGGCAAACGTTTTTGTACAATCAAGGTACTTGTTTTGATCGAGTTCCCTACACGACCACTTTTGTTCAAAAATATTTTCTATGAATATGCTATATTTTCCCCTATGATTAACTTTGTGGTTTTGATTGCTGTGTTGTACGACTTATTATGGTTTATAAATGTAAATGAGCAGAATATAAAAAAATGGGCATCTGTGATCTCTATTGAAGGAAATTGAAACTGATCAAGCAATTGAAGAACCTGATGAAATATTGCATACTAATCGTGATAGCGAAAGTAAATATGAGTAAGCGAGAAACATGAAACGCTTAAGTTGAATAGAAATTTTCAAATGATGCCTAAAAAGAATATCAAGAAAGCTATGAAACCATAAATGTAACTCTTCGCCTTGCCAAAAGCACAAGCAAGAAAAGGTTCAACATGCCATTTGTAAATCATCAAAGAACACAAAATTAAATAACGTGAGAAAAATATGACAGTTTTGCTTGCAAATAACTTTCTTGTATTGTTGGGTGAAAAGTGTCTGTGATTTATGTTTTTTATTAGGTCACGCACATTTGAACAAGTTTCTTTAGTTTTATTGGATTTTTTCAAATCATCAAAGAAAAATACAAAACCTTGAAAGTAGGTAAGTATATTTTCTTTTAATTAAATTATTCACTGGAATTGTGTTTTTTATCGTGTATAGAAAAAATAATTAAAAAAAGGATTGGGGTGACTTAGTCACACCCGACCATTAACGTTAGCGTGGATTGGGCGCCTGCTCCCTGGTTAAAAATTTTGAAGGTTTCTCGCTTTAAATATTAAAAATAACACAATTATTCTTCTTTAGAATTTTACATTCATTTTCCTTATTTAATATTAATTCTAAATGCTAATTCTGTGAGGCTTAAAATTACAGTTCGTTTTAAACTATTTATAATAAGAGCATTCATTTAAAAAATCATTTTATATTTTTGTATACATTGTTGTGCATTTGGTTTTACTCTCCTTACAATTAAGCTATTATATCAAGAAAAATTATTATTTTTAAAAATAATCAAGAACGGGTACTTCAGCCAGTGTACTTATAAATGTATCAGTACTGCACAATGTTTTTTATAACATTTATTAATACTAATTTAAGAACAAGTTAATTATTATAGTGACTTCCATGGCTTGTCTAGCAGAGCAAAGTTTTCAAATGAAGGCTTAATATTGAAATTGACACTCTAAGTTTTTTTTTCTATATTTAGCTGAGATCTATACTTTGTCTTCAAAGCAGCACTGCAAAAATCCGGTTCCCCAAAAAAGGTGATGTTGAAAATGGTAGTAGTATACGAAAAAGGGTTTTGTTTTCAGGGGCAGAAAATTCATCATCTACTTCTGCCCAAAATTGAAAAAGAGTTTTATTATAAATTGCTTTTTAAATTTTGCCACTGGATGTGAAATCTATGAAAATTTTTTTTTTCGATAGTTAGAGCCTCTGGGGTATTTTGAAAAGGATTTCTAACCCATTCGTAACTTCTATCAAGTTGTCCTCAACAAAAAATATTTTTAAAAACTTTTGCCAACATAGCTAAAAAGATATTCAATAGTTTTATAAACAACTTCCCCCATGTTGTTCTTCAGTTTTGTAAGTTTGTACACATTTATCCGCATTTTCAAACATTTCTAGGTTTTTGCTTTAAATTTCGGCTCATAATTCTAATTTTCTCAAAAAACATTAATTTTATCACTGTGTCAAACATATGTACTTGGATCCTTGAAATTGAAGATTCAATATATTTAATTTCTCAATATGTCGACTAAGTGTCAACTTCATCAGAAATAAACCATCACGAAATTTCTCAGCTTCCGGTAAGTTTTCGTCTTCTAGAAAAATGGTAAGTTCATTTCTTTAAATTTATAAACACGTTAAGATTTCCCGCGTGATTCATCTTGCTTCGCAATTAAATAGCAATGATGAATGCACTGTTTTTTGCAAAGTCCCGAAAAAAAATTCTTGATTTTAGGTCTCATTTTATGTAATTTACTACAGTCACAATTGTCGTTAGCACAATATTCAGACCAGGACTCCCTTTCTTTGAAGCCAGAGCTTCTCTGTGGATCATGCAATGTGTCCAGATGCCCGTGGAGATTTTTTTTTAACAAGTGCTTGTATACTTTTAAATCTTCCGACATTGTACGAGCGCCATCGGTGCATATTCCGACACAATTTTTCCACTCCATATTTGTATCGTTTATAAAATTATTTAAAATATCAAATAATGCTCTTGCTATTGCTTTAAGTTTTATTGGTTTGCAAAAAAGTAGTTCTTCTACTGCTGACATACCATCCCAAACTCGAACATACGCAATGAAATGAGCATCTTTATTGCTATCTGTTGCCTCGTCAAGCTGAATTGAAAACAATTTATCACGCAACTTACCGCTAAGCTGTTGCTCTATATCTTCAGCGATATCACCAATTGACGGGAAACAGTATCATTTGATAGGGGGATGGACTGCAACTCTTTTTGGGAAAATTGTCTCCAAACATAGTTTCTACAATTCAATTGCTGCAGGCAAAATAAGCTCTTCGGCAATAGTGTGGGGGTTTTACATCTGGCTATTTTATATGATACTTTGTAGAAGTAAGTAAAGCTTTTCATTCACTGAAAAGTTTTTAAAACATTTTTTTTGGTTTTTTATATGATTTTAATTTTTTATTCAAAGAACTCTCGAGATTTGTTAATGTACTCACCATGAAGCGTTTCGAAATGTCTTTTAAGTTTATTAGGTTTCATACTGTCTGCTGCCAATATTTTTGGCAAATAACACACAGGGCTTTTTTCTCCATTTACCAGAAATGGTAAATCCAAAAAATTTAAGTAGTCTTGAGAATATTTCCTTGATTTAATTTTTTGGAACTATGCTCGTCTGTGCACTTGTTGATGCCTTTTATCGTAGAATGTTGCTACGACTTAAAATTTATCCATGATTTTGTTTCAATCTTCTGCAGTAAATACTTATACCGTGAATTACAACTAAAGAACAAATTATAAAATGTACATTCAGGATAGATTTGGTAGCTACAGAAGCATCGAATCGACCAAGACTGATTGGGAAATTTTACGAGGTACAGCATTATTACATGTTTTGCGCAGACGTCCGATAGTTTGGCCTGACTCACGCAGACGCTCGTGAGAATTACAGATGTGATGCATATGATAGAGCGCAACATAAAAATAGACTATTTTTCAATTTCTACTTTTTAATTTCATCTCTCATATATATCTTGTTCAAATTTTCAATCGTAGATAAAATACTTTTTATTCATTCATTCAAGTTCAAATACATTTTTTTTATTTTATTTTTTTAAATTGCTGAGAATGTGTGTGTGTGGTTTCTTCTTTACTATACTATTTTCTTGCACTAATTAAATTTAATCAATGAATAAATAGTAACAAAAAGAAAGTCCAATGCCATATATAGAAAGGAAAAATGAAAAATTGCAAGGAAAATTCTTTCTATTTTGTAGCTTAACCTTGTGATTCTGTCATATGTATTACATATTTGTATTAATTGTAACTATTTAATAAAAAGTAACTAAAATAAATTTTCTTTGTTGGCCTAAGTATAGGAATTGACTTAAAATTTATTTTTATATTACTTGTTCTAATGACATTTTGTACTTTGAAATGGATGATGGAGGGAAAAAAATCTTTATTTAAATATCATTTTGCAATCTGTTCCTATTTAAAAAGGAAAAGGAAAAATAACATAACATTATAACTATTATTTAAAAGTAACTTGCTTAAAAATATATATTACTTAAAAAATAACGTATACAAAATTTAATACTAAAAATGCATTATTATTGCCCTTCAATACATTATTACTTTTTGGGGGCGCGATGAAAATTATGATTGAAAATTGCGTCGCCAGTAGAGAAAGTTTGAGAAGCACTGGATTACAGTGTTAAGCTGTAAAACCAAATTAAAAAAGATTGTAAGCGTTTAAAACACTTTAATTTTTCAGACATTCCATGTCAATGAGAAGGATACTCGGTATTTACGTAATATTGCAACAATCACCAACTCCATCAATTTATCGCCAAGTTGGCAACCCCAATTTCCTATATGACGTACGCTCTGAATTGGCAAACAGGTTCTTTGTTTTATACAATGTCGCCAATAGGTTGCGATAATACGATACCGAATACTCCTACCAATTCTCGGTTGAATAAGCCATACTTAATGTTATTTTCCTTTATAATATGATAGAATTTCATGATATTTTGCCACAGAATTTGCTATTTCATTACGGTCAACTTCTACATGCAAAGAAAGAGACAGCTAATATGTAAATAAACTTGTACTGCAAAATTATTTCAAACAGAAGCAGTCACATAGTTACATAACACATACGTTTAGCAACTCGCCTTAAGGTATCCGACTACATTCAGAACCATGATTTTAAAAAAGCACATAAATGTATAATATTTATGATATTTAGTGTCACTTAGATTAGAATACATGTATAAAATTGTTTTAAGGAGACACATTATGACAAAAAAAATTATTTAAATACAACATTTTGGCAAAAAATTAACTTAAAATAACCTGTCTTCCAATTGTTCTCCTTTTGTAAAAAATGCGTCTATTGTATTAATATTTTGCCTGTATATAGCTCAGACCACTGTACAGATTCTCAACTATGAGTTTTCAAAAATTCACATTATTTTCAGAGTTACAACTATTTGAAATAATTATCGGCGTATTTTCTTAAAATTTCTTTCTTCTGTTTTCGTAAAACATGGATAAACCGACTTCCAAGTTATTCACTTCAAAAATTCTAGTTGAGCCTCTGTACAGAGGTCTGAGCTGAATACAGGCAAAATATTAATACAATAGAAGCATTTTTTACAAAAGGAGAACATTTCGAAAAAGATTATTCTAAGTTAATTTTTTGCCAAAATATTGTATTTAAATAATTTTTTCATAATGTCATAAAAACAATTTTATACATGTATTCTAATCTAAGTGACACTAAATATCATAAATATTATCCATTTACACGCTTTTGCAAAAATCACGGTTCCGAACGCAGTCGGTGCAACAGACGTAAATGAATCGAAGCAAAATATGTGGAAAGTAAATAAATAAATAAGAGAAGAACGGAATATTGAATTGAAGTTTTCACGTGAATCAACAAACTGGTTCTCATTTTGTCCTAAGTTTGACAGACAGAACCTGTTTTTGTTGCAACTACAGAAATAAATCTCTCGATTTCAGGATAACAAAAAGATATTCTAGAATTGTCGAGACGCTGTAGTGTCAATTACGTTAGAAGTCTGTGTCTGTTGAAATCTGGAGATTTAAGATTCTGAGACAACTCTTGAAAGAAAAAGTTCTTGGTTACTCTGTCTGCGAATTAAGGATGAAATGAAATTCCGTTTGTTTGATGTTTTTTCTTTTTCAAAATTTTGTCTGATTGTTTGCTCGATAGAAATTTCATTTTTCCAGTTCTTCGTAATCCTTCTCATTCACCTTTGTGACTTATTTTTAGGGAAATATATACTCAATAGTAAATTTTCCGTCTTGAAAGGGTTCTGAATATTTCAGTGAATTTGCAGATTTACGAAGGTGTATAAGAAGGTAGTATAAGAGTCATATATATATTTTTTAATTTACTAAAATTTATGTTCGAAATTCTTTAATCCTTAAGCGGTCAATTTCTTTGTCCAAAAAAATAGCACACTCTTTTATTTTATATAAATAAGCATAATACTTAACGGAATGTGAGAATGGAAGAATTTTATTTTAATTTTCAATTTGAAAGTTTTCACTCGGTTTCTAATTTTATAATTGTGGAACACAAAACCCCTAAATGTTGCCTTTTTATGCGTACACTCTGCGTGCATTAAGAATGTTTCATGTATCTTTAAAGACTGTCTTTCATACTTACAAAAATTTTCATGTTCATACTTCTTATTTCAACGGTTGAGGATTTTGTGTGAGTGCACATATATATACACACACAATTTGATGCATGTTGTATTAATAAGGCTTACATTGCAATAAGAACAAAGATAATACTTGCTTTTTTGAATTACCTTTCAATTTTCACTTTCTTTCAAGCAACAAATTACACATCTCTTGCCAGCCCAATTTCTTCATCGAATATTTTCAAGAATTTGAATACCACCCTTCAATGAAAAATTTCCACCTTTACCACAAATAAAATTCCGGATGAGAAGTAATTCAGTACTAGGATCAAATTGCGTCGCTTAAAAACACATCAATTATAATTTCACTATAAGAATAAAAAACATGTGCAAATCAAAGATAAAAGGAAGAAAATATTAGCGCCCGCACAGCGTACGGACAACCGCTTGTGACCAGCTTTCGGTAGCCCGTATGGTATACACGCAAAGCAGTTAAGGGGTTATTCTAATTTTGTCTTTCATTATTTCTTTAACAAGCATTGAAATTTATCTCAAAGTGACTGTTTTACAGTGAAAAGTTTCTCTTAAACATAGCTTTTTGAATAAATGTAAGTTTCACGGCGAGAGCCTAAATTAGAAGACTGCTATTAATTTGCCCTGTCATTTTAATTTTGATAGAAGAAGATTTAATTTAGAAGTTTTGTCATAATTTAACTTAAATTACGATCAAAAGCGAAAAACATCAAAAGAACTTAACAGTCAGGTGATTGATGGTTTCCGATGTCACAAAATAATAAAAACATAGCTTGAGATTCACAGAAAAATTATCAACGTTGCTGAAGACAATAATTAAGACTCCGAATAAACATAATCGTATCAAATAATCAGTAGAGGTACACAAGGAGAACCTCTGGAAACGGTTAATAGAGGTAAAATTTCATTGCGCAATATGAGAGTGTTTATTCTATAGAGTTAAGTTAAACAGAAAAAAAAGTGCCATGCTCGTTGTCATGCAAAATCGTTCGTACTATCTTTAATTATATGAATTTCGGGAAACTAGAAGTTTTGTGTGTGTGTATGTATGACTGAGGAAAGTAGTAGGTTTGATGAAATAAGAGTATGTTAAATTCATGATGTCCACCTTTTGGCCAAAAATTTAACTATATAGTGTAGAGTTAGAGTTTATAAGTGGGAAAAAATAATTAAATACATAGCAAATATTTTTTTTAAAAATTAAAATGAGCTAGGATTACAACTCATTGTACACACAGGCACATCGTAAAAATAATTCAAATCCTTTCATACAGTTTAAGTTTTATAAAATTAAACCTAGAAATTTTGATGCGCGTAAAACAGAAAATCTGTTACGTTACGACATTTAAAAACAAAATTTAATTAATATGTGAATTGATAAAGTCAAGCACGGAGGGTAAAATGTTAATTTCTGGAAACCAAAATGACTTTGAGAAGCTGTAATTTGCTGCAATATAGTGGAAGCCTGAGCATATATTATATACCATATAAATATTCAGTGAGCACCAAGGAAGCAATCACTTTTCGAAGTCAGCATTATGGAGGGTTAGAGAAATATAGCATAGATGCTGATAAATGTATTGGGAACGATCGCATGATTAGTTTTACGTCTTACATATTTCTAGATGTTCCAATAATGATGCAACAGGCCGATTTTAACAGACTTTATATACAAAGCAACTATCAAGTTAAATTAAACTACCATGTTATAAGTTAATAAGTAAATATAATTATTTATTATATTCCTTTGATATTTTTTAGCAGACTCGGTTTTTTTTTAAAAGGCTGTACAACAAGAGATTTCCGAATTACTGTTGTTGTGGTAACGTTGGTTGCCTTTGAACATGGTGGCGACTTCAGGGTTGCCAAGGCTCTAACACCTATAACGCAAACATTATTTAGGAGAACGCTGATGCACCTGGATTGAATTAACACGAAAGGCATGATGCTTTTGGGGGCAGAGGTGGCACAAAAGTGACTTTATTTCTTCTTAAACCCTGTAAATAGTCTTTATATGTGTGTGTGTGCGGAGTGTAGTGCTGTGAAGTTATGTTTAATCATCAATAAACTTATTGGTATACAAAGGCCCTCTTCATTTATCCAGATAGAACACAGCCCACAATGTCTATTTAGATCTATTATACTCATTGAATTCTCAATGAAGCAGCTGTGAATTTTAAATCGAAATGAGGAAAAATTTAATCTTTGCAATATTCAACCAAAGAAATCTCACACAGTTTTCGAATATATACGATATTTAACAGTAATAAACCTAACTTTATACTCGTAAGAGATCATAAATTGCGGATTAAAAGTGTTAATTTCAAACAAAACGATATTTCTTTTATTTTAATTTTTTAATAGAACATTACAATTCTTATAAAGCTAGAATGGATCAAAGCTTACAAAACTTATGCTATGCGAGACAAATTATTATTAATTTCTGTATTAGTACTTCTAAAATATAATGTTTAATGAGGTAAAGAGCAGGCAATGCACACATTGAAAATGCTGGATTTTCGAATGCGTTTGTACATTAATCAGTGAAATTTTAGTGCAGAATATAATGCTATTAATACCCTTATTATTGATACATATTCATTTATAAAAAAAACAATTCCTACAATGATGTATAAAAAAGGTTTTAACCTCTGTAGAAGCAATAAACCTGCATAAACTAAAATTCTAGATAAATTGTAAATGTATGTAACATTATCAAGACAAAATAAAAAAAAGCATTTATGTCTAAGAATAAATTGGATCGAATTGAGTCAAAAAAGATGCAGTTTAAATGCTGATACAAGTCAAGAAAACTACCTTGCTATCAATCGAATGTCTGATCCCCCCTTCCCCTTCATGTTTCTTATGAATGTGTATCCTGAAAGAATTACATTACACCGATTCATTCATTGCTCGAAGTTTTTTCTTAGAAATTGACAAAGGAATGTGTCAAGCATATCTTTCGTTTAATAAACCAAATATGTATGATTATTTACGGAAAAATGAATACGATTTAAATGACTTTCATAAGCAACTACTATATCCCACTTTTTTCAGTACATGAACAAATTCACTCCTTTTATTTTCAGAAAGAAATGCCATTACATTCCTGCCATTTTCCCAGGAAACCAGGCGAATGAAGTGCACCCCAACATTTATTGGCGATAAAAGGAACACGGAAACAATAAAGGGAATACATTTATAAGCGCAAGGGAAAGAAATAGATGATATTCTTGTCGGGTTTGGGTTGACTACAAGAACACAGGGGCATATTCCTCCTTTCCCAGATTTATGAGGAGATTCTTTTTTTGTTCTATATAAAAAAGAATAGCTGATTTTGTTTGGCTGAGGAACGTAAGGAAATATAAGAAAGGTTTTACATGAATGGTCTTGAAATCCTTCCATATTTGCATCCGGTTTTATGGAAAGTTTTATTTTTTATGACTTGGAAAGATTTCCATGCTTTTTTAAAAGCATTGCGTTGAAAAGACTAATTCCTCAACTTGCTTCAGAGTTTCAGATGAAAGAACGAAGTAAAAATGTTCTTTCCTTTTCTTCTTTCTTACTCCCTTTGTATGTATACATATATGATTGATGAAGGTTCTTTGCATTCGAAATGACTATAGTGGAAAGTTTCCTTAAAATTTTTAAAGTGAAATGTATGCATAGAAAGTATGGCTTAAAAGCTTTATTTACTGAAAAGTAATTTTCTAAGAAACACATAAAAAAATGAATTTTAAATTAACTTACTGAAAAATTCAGTTTAAAAAACATTTTTATTACTTGGGCCACAAAGATTATTGAAAATATTTGCTTTTTTTTACCTTTAATAATATTGATTATATAAGCAAACCATAAAAAAAAATGAAAAAACAAACAAAGATGTATCAAATATACTATTCATTGTAATGTTGTGTGCACAAATATATTAATGAAGTATTTTATAACCAAATCAAATGTTTTTATCATTACTAAAATTACTTGTACATGTATTTAAATTTTATTTCAATTTTATTCAGAGCAACAATTTCAAACTCTATTCAAATCCTATTTCAGAAATAAAAGCTTAATAGAAAAAATAAGAAATTACGTAAAATCTTCTCATCAAGTGTCTTACTACTCCAAACAATTTGAGTTGTAAAGTGTAATACAGTTATCCTCCAATTTCCTGTTAATGAAGTCAATAAGTTTGTGTCTGTAATTTTAACATTCGTTTTTAAAAAAGGAACAATACCTGATAATTATTCTTAGAAAGTATTAAACTTAGTTATCTTCAATAAAAATATGTGCCTTTTTTGCAACATTTTGGGCAAAAAATTGTCCGCTTAAGGTAATAATCATACATACATACATATATATATATAGGCTAATTCTCTACAAACAAGAGATAACATCCAAACAATAACATTCGACAAACACATAGACCATAGACAGTAGGAAAATCACACAATGAAGGACATATGAGTAATCGAGATTATAAATATAAAATAGATGCTGCAGTGGTATGAATATTACTGACTTAGGACAGCTATTATATAAAATAATTTATATAAAAGTGGTGTTGAACATGTTTTTGGCCACAACCTACCCTTTTTTTTAAATAACACTGAGCAAAAACAATAGGAAATAATGGATAGGAATATCTAAATCCATTACAAGATAGAGGGAACACCTAATATATGTATATATATATATATATATATATATATATATATATATATATATATATATATATATATATATATATATATATATATATATATATTTTATATATACTAATGGACAAAAATTAGCTCACCAAGAAAGAGTCGTCAAAATAAAACTAGATTTTACATACGTAGTGAATACTTTGATATAAGTAAATTATTAGAAAATCAAAGAAAAAGGAACATTTATTTTAGAGGAAAAGGCAAGAGAACAGAGGAATAAATACCTTATTGAACCCCCTCTAGCGCAAATGCATGATGTCATACAATCGGGCATTGAGGCATACAAGCTCTGTATGACGTCTTGAGACGTTTCGTTCCATATTTGCTGTAACCTTTCCTCTAGTTCGTTCAAACTCGAAGGATGTCCAACTCGCCATCAAATGGAGACTAATCTGGGGATTGGGCAGGCCAAGGAAGGGCAGTAACAGTGCAGAGACAGTCTTGTCACACCCTTGCCGTGTGAGACCGAGCATTGTTTAAAAAGGGCTCTTGGGAGCCGTTGCATGAGTGGCAACACATGTGGTTGCAGGATGTCATGGACATACTGCTGGGCTGTCATAGTGCCATGGACAAAAATAGGAGTGACCGTGTATTGTAGACAATGGTACCCCATAACATCAAACCAGCTGGGGGAGTGGCGTGTCGCTGGAAAGCAAATGTAGGATTGAGGCGTTCACAACGGAGTCTCCATACCCGAACACGATTGTCATCACTGCTGAGATTGAATCTACATTGGTCGCTAAAGACGACCTGGTTCCATTCCGTAGCAGTCCAGTTTCCTCGTGAGAGGCTCCACTCCAAACGGAGGCCCTGACGGGTGGGCGTCAAGGGCAGCACACGTAATGGGCGCCGCGGTCTCAAATGTCCTTCAGCCAGGCGCCTTCGTATGTTTCGAGAAGACACAGGGGACACCTGTGCCTCGATGGCGGCCGATGAAGCAGTTGGCTGAACGTCTGCATTTCGTATGATGGGGCGTTCTTCTCGACGATTGGTCTGTCGAGGGCGTCTTGAGCCTGGGTTTCATATAAACGACACCTCTCGGATCCATTTGTCCCAACACTTCCTCAAAACACAATCAAAGCGACCTAATTGACGAGCTATACGCCTAGCTGACCACTCAGCTTCCATCATGCCAATGATTCTCCCCCTCTCAAACTGTGACAGCTGCTCATATTGTCTTCAAAAATGGCGTAATGGCATGTCTACCTCAACTCTTCCTTCATAAACGATTCAGCACACTCAAACAAGATTTTGTTACCTGTTTTATACTCCGCGGAGAATGACGTTAATTGCCTTCTACCAGCTATACGTAATGCACAACCACGCTGCATTTCTAACCATTTACATATTATCTCGACATGCACCTTCATGCCAATTTTTGTTACGATCCCACAATTATTTCTTGGTGCGCTAATTCCTTTGTCCATCAGTGTATATATCATCGCAAAACTCTGGCTCATTTTCGGTCATGGAGTGTCTATTTTTAAAAACAATTTAAAAGAAAAAATGTATGCTGTGAAGAAAATTAAAATCAAAAACACTACTTGCATTTTATAACTAACAAAAAAACAAAAAGGGTTTTTTGAGATAAAATGTATTAAAAATCTCTACTGGTCATTAAAATTACTACACCAAAAAGGGGAAAGCTACAGACGTGAAATTTAAACGACAGGAAAAATGTGCTGTGATATGCAAATGATTAGATTTATAGCGCATTCAGTTTGCGGCGTCTTTTAAAAGCAACGCGGGAAAATAGTTCGGCCTATATTTTCCGCATTTGAACGTTGTCCCTGGTGAAAAGTTGTCGTGATGCCCCCCGTAGAAGTAAAAAAGCGTACCAGCAAGTTTCTGGCTTTTATAAAGGTTAAATGTTACGCACCGAGATTGTGGTTAATCGTATCGCAGTATAGCTGCTCGCACCCTTCGAATCAATGACTTTTGTCAGAACTTGATCGATGGGGTTTAGAACGTATTTGGAAATTTTTGCTGGGTCTCAACGGCTCTCTATCACTGTGACGTCTCTCGCGTCCTTCTGCTAACATAAATCCCATGTTCTTTGACGGCCACGATTAATGGCAAAAAACCTTTCCCAAACCCAAAAAAGAAGAGAAACGGATCAAAATGTAAATGAGATATACTTTAAAAGGATAAAACTTTGATGATAAAATATAACTCGGCAAATTTAGAATAGCCTAGTGTAGAATCTTTCAGATCAGAGTTAACAGTCCGATAGCTTTGGAAGGGAAAAGAAGCCCAATATAAAAATTTGGGAAACGTCGTATATAAATGAATTTTAGATATCTCTCTATAGGTGAAGGAAGGGGAATTCAAAAAGGGAATATTTGATATAGGTAGTTAGATGAATCGGTTTTTTATTATAATTAAGATAAAGGATCTTTTCGTGATCTGACTTAAATACAATTTTAAATTGGTGTTAACTCTCACTTTAATAAAGTTGTCAAATTAAATTAAGTAATATAAGTTATTCTTAAAAAAAAGTTGTATTAAAACTACTATGTCTCATCATTTTGATAACCCCACATTAGCTTACCGGAAACCCGGAACGACATAATCACCCGGATGGCTATGCCCGGGCCCGAACGTGTATAATTCTGGGTTGAAAATGCGGTGGATAAACGTTCTCCAAATGTACTTTTCAGGGTCAGAGAACATTGCAGAGTTTATCAATCTATTGAGAATAACATACAGTTACTTGAAACCCCAAAATTCTGTCATGTGCTTCAAAAAAAGTCACCCAAGGGGGAAGGGGGCCAAGATTGGTATTCATATTTTGGATATTGTTGGTGCTACAGCCACGGTTTTGCGCGCTCAAAACTGAATTAGCGAAGGTTTTTTCCGCGGTCAAAAAAAAGAAAATTGCAAACGCAATTCTCCCGCGCCCCAACGGGAAAATCAGGAACCATCTGTTTTTTGTATCCAATTATTAAAATAGAGAAGTTTAGAGTTGGGAATGTCCCAAGCAGAGTTAGTGGATCATATTTTAGTTCGCTCGAACCACGATCCAAGTTTATGGGGAAAGTGAAAATCCACAAACACAAACAACTGTTGGAAGTCTTGGCTAAATTCGAAGAGATATTCTTCAAATTTAAAAAGGGGTATGCATTATAGAAAGACAGGTCAAAATGCGCATAGGATGCCTGTTTTTTAAGCTAATGGTAGAAACTGGAGGAATTCTGAAATAGGACGTAACCAAATAACAGTAAAATGATTTTTACGAGAATACCGTCAAAGTAATAGGGGTTCGAGAGGAATGGTTTCAGAATAATGATCGGTTAAAAACGGGGTTACTCATTTCGAAATGAGCGAAATGATAATTTTAATAGGGGACCGTAGAAATAGGGTTCGGAAAAAATTTCAATCGAGGCGATATGACGAAAAGGGGGACGATTAAATATTGTAAGGTTAAAGATAAACCTCAGGGGTGTAAACAAGAAAACAATTAGGCTTTCTCCATATGTATATCACCGTAGAACTTCCACGTTCCTATTTTTTTAAAATAACACTTTTTAAAAAGGTTTGGGGAAGCAGATAAATCATTTATATCGGAAAAGTATATAGAAAAATTTTTTCTATAAAAAATTTAAAAAAATCGACAGGAAATAACAGCACAGGGTGCGAAATAAAACATGGGGATCGTAGATGAATTTCGCATCGACAATTCGAAAAATTGGTCTTTTCATGTGTTGAAGATTTAGAATACCCATGTTTATAGGTATCGATTTCATAATGCGTCAAGAATCGTATTGTTTTGATCGAAATGGAAAAATTCAAAATTCACGGGTTAAGATAATAAGGTAAAAAAAGGGGGAAATTCCCGTTAATGGGTCAGAAAAAAATTTAAAACATGGTGGCAAAATTTTTCCCAAAAACTGTAAAAAATATATTGGAAAAAAATTTTAGCCTAATCAGGGATTTAGTACCTTCGCGGGAACAATTAATAACAGAACAGAAAAATGACCCAAAATTAGGTCATATCTATAGATATTTAAAAACCCCAAAAGAAAATCGGTTAATGCAACGATATTAAAATTGGTCCCGTTTTCCCTTTTAAATTAAAGGGTTTTTTTTTATGCGAAACACGCAACGTCATTAGGTGAAATGCGTGTATACATTCCAAAATTTTAAGGAAAGAAATAATGAAAAATTTCATGACAAACCAATTCTGGACTAGGCAGATTTAAAACGTATCATAAAATTCGGGACGTTTGTTATTTCCCCCTACGAGAAAATTCATTGATCAATATGTCTCTACATGCCATATGTCCCAAATTAATAACTATAAAAACGCGTTACCAGCTGGTCGTTAAATCAATTATATCAATTTTCCGAATGAGATAGTGACGTTAGATTTTTTGGCCCGTATCCTACATCGGGAAAAAAGACGTAACCGCTATATTTTAATAATAACCGATCTTTCAGCAAATGGGCTGAAATTATACCTCTTAAAACCCCATCTCTATAATAGCGGACATTTTTTGTTTTTATATCGCGTTATGGGCTCCCAAAAAAATTAATAAGTGATAATGGTCCCCAATTTATATCCGAGATTTTTTTAGCACTTAAGTGAAAAATTAGGCATAAGGCATGTGAAGACTGTTCATATCGACCACAACAAATCGGACTAAAAGGGGTTAATCAAGATATAAGTGCAAAAATTTCAAATTATGTTAATGTCAACACGATACGGGATCAATTCTTACGTGAGTTTGCTTACGCTATTCGTACGGCGGTGAATGAAACAACGGGAAAAACACCTGCTGAATTATTTTTTAGGTAAAATTGTTACACCTTTAAAAAACTAATTTTTGATCTCAAAGTTCAAATTCAAAATTCAAAATAAAAAAGCTTTAAGGAAGCTAGATTAAGTACGAAAATTTAAAAAAAGGGAAGGTGGGAAAAATATTTAAAGCTAGAAAAGACATAAAAAAAAGGTAAATGATTGGGTCTTATTAGAAACACACCCCTTTGTTCAGCAGCCAACAAAGTATGTCTAAAATTTAAAAAAAAATTTGAGGGGTCTTATAGAGTAATAGAAGTTAAAAAACCCCAAAATATTGTAATATGGAAATCAGGAAAAATTAACAGTTCGTAGATCAAATAAGAATATATCGTCATAGGAAATTTACGAGGTCAATTAGGGAAAAGGTATTCCCAAAAAGTATAAGATCAAGTCAAACTCGTACTTCGGAAAAAAGTACATCAAAAGATTAAATGAGTCCAAAAATGGGAAAAAAAAACTGTGGGTTTTAAACGTAAGTTAGAGGCAAAGGGATTGGTAACCAATCAAATAAATATAAAAATACGAGGACCCATAAAACAAATCACTGGTGATCACTTCCCGTTCATTTGGGAATTAAAATAAAAGCAAAGGATAAGGGAAAAATGGGGGGATTAAAAAATCAGGTGTGTCAGGGGCGTGGACCCAAAGAAAATGGCAGAAAGGGAACCCAAAAATAGAAAAAAAAAACTTTTTCATCCAGTATATTTCTAGAGATAGAAAAAAAAGGAAAGAATCAAATAAAATTCCATTGAAAAAAAACTACAACTTAAGGCCCGACGGAGAACAAAAAAAAGAACCCCGACCAGCCAAAGGAGACAACAGGAAGTCAAGGAAGGGGGCGACAAAGATTACAAGCCCTACAACAAGCAAAACAAAAATTCCAGTACAACCGAGGAAAAAAAGGTGGTAGCAACTCATCGTTGGATGTTATGGTTGGAGAACAGATATAAAAAAACGGTTGTATTGTTTCATTTTTATGATCTTCCAACAAGTGGTCGGAAAATTTTGCAAAAAAGGAAATCTCGGGCGGTCTTAAAGTTATAAGAAGTCAAACACTACAATGGTGTTTATTTAATTTTGGAAATTTGACTTGTTAAAAATTTTTTCTGGGAAAACATTTGAATCGCAATTTTTTTCTTGATGTATGACTTCTGAATGGAAAAATTTCCCTTTTGTTATTTTTATAATAGTTATTGAAAAATGTTTGTAATTGTATAATATGTTTTATATATATATATATATGTTGTATTGTTACGTATTATGACATCTGGTTCGGGAAACCCGGGGAGTCAGGGCACTAACAATAATAATAACGGCGCTGCCCTCATTGGGGGGTTTTTGGGAACCCCATGTGAATGGAATGAAAATTTTTGGATATAAAAAATATATAATGTAATTGTGAAAATTTATTGATATTATGGAAATAGAGACTCAAAAGTTTTCATTTCAGGGGGGACCAAAATCCTGAAAATTTGAAAATTTTAACTTCAACAAGAAAGGGGGGGAAGTTCCAGCTCCATATCATTTAATGCAAAAATTGGGGCTGCGCACCCGGGTATTTTTTAGAAAATTTAAAATGTTTTTTTAAATTATTTAAATGGGTGGATAAAATTAAAAA
>BMAV01012720.1:11143-32922 GCA_019973955.1 Trichonephila inaurata madagascariensis
AGTAATATTATATAGTAAATATATATATATATATATATATATATATAGATTCTAGATTATACATTAAAAATATTCAATCAAAATAATTCATTCATTCAATATTCAAAAATATAAAATAATTTCAATCCAATAAAATAAAAAAAGAAAATAGGAAAAGTAAAGTATTTGAGGCATATTATTACATAAAAAATGCATATGACATGAACAGTTTAGACACCATAATAATTACATAGCAAATATAGGATGTTAAAAATATATACACATTAGTAAATACACTTACCCATAAATAATCAGAAAAAAAACTTTTCATGGAATATATCATTAATGAGGCAACGTACTGATTAGTTTCAAATTTTGAATAATTTGCATTTGTGATGATATTATTTAAACTATTAACTACATTATTTTTATGCATATGCATTAAAATTCAATATTATGCTATGATAAAAATATCTAAAAATCAAACAAAAGTTTTGAAATTAAAAAAATAACATTTTACATACTTTGAATGCGAAAGTCTTTATGAAAATAATTTAAAAGAATAACGTAAATAAATAAATAATTTTACTTCAAATAATAGTTATATGAACAATTACACACGTTCATAAAATGTATGTAGTATAAAAAAATTACAAGGATATACATGCACAATGAATAAAATACGAATTGATAATTGAATATTTAAATAAATAAAACAGAAAAAAATATAAAAAGCAAACATTAATTTAATTGGCTTTAAATTTCTTCATTTTTCGGTTATCCTTCACGGTTAAAATTTCTTCACTGCACTTTTTTGAATAATTATTTAAGCATATGTTCCCAAATGTAACGAATACTTTTTTAAAACATGAAAATGCAGGAATGTTACAATTTACACAAGGTGAATGAAACGAATGCAAGACATTCCACAACTCGTGTAATTCCAGATACGCTTCTGTTATGCTTGTAAAGCAAGATAATTGGCAATCAACTTTAAGAAATTTCGATTCGAATGTTTTCGATATTAACAAATTAAAAATGAAATATTGCGTTGAAATGACTTTCATAACAATATCTGTGGGCATTTTTAAACCTCCTCTATCCAGAAGTCTCAAATATTTTGTCCCTTCGATATTTTCCGAGTCGAAATTAATCTGCTTATCTAAAACAAATGTATGCTTGCAATCAGAGCATTCGAATTTTATATTATGCACACAATATATATCCCGCTATATACATTAAAGCTTGATACTCTTCTATTGAAATATCATCTGGTTTATTTCTAATGTTTAATATTTTGTTGAAATCTGCAATATCTACTTTAACATGAAATATCTCACCTGAATGATTTGAAATTAAATTTTTTTAGTGAGATAGTACCATATTTATCTGAGTGCAAAGTTAACACACTTTTAATGCGCAACTTTTTTTCAGCTTGCAAAATTTCCTGCACATTGACATGATAATTTGCTCCAGACATTTGTCTGTATTGCCCAAATCTGGCTTCTAAATTATCAGTTTGGAACTTTCCAGTTAAAACATATTTGAAATTCTGCTCCATCAAAAGATACTTTATTAGTTCTGGGATGGTATTTACCGTATGCCTCAAATCAAAAAATGTTTCCTCGCTTAAACAACCTTCTCGTTTATTTTGTTTTAAATTTTTCCAGCAGTCCAGCCACTGAACAAATTTTGAAAAAAAAGTGAATCTATCATCATCCATTGATGAAAAAGGAACACTGATTTTCAATTTAAGATTTTGACCCTTAGTTGGACTTTTAATATTCATTATTTGCCAGAAATCTAAAATATGTTTGATGAATATTGCAGTGTCCCTAAACATTTCTGGGTAGCCTAATTTATCTTTTAATATATTAAGTGCAGTCACATTGCTTTCTTCAAAAATTTTTTAAACTAATTTAACATTTTGTTTCTCAAAATTTGTTGGTTTTAAAGCTTTGAAACATAATTTAGGAGCTAATTTAACAATGTTCATTTCTTCGTTATAAATTTTAAATAATGATGAAAAAGATGCTTTTCGGATTTGAGAAAATTCTGAAGGATCAGGATACATTAAAGAAGAATCAGCATCTTTCTGATTTAACCAATTATTTCGTATAGATTTGATAAGATGTACTGAATCAAAAATAAGATGTAATTTTTTTTGCATTATTAGCTGGATTCTGAATAACACTCTTTATGTGGTACCATTACACAATTTAGAAAAACAATTTCTATTTACTCTGTTATTATCACTTACAATGCAAACAACTGAAAAACCTACTTTTTCCATTAGTGACAAAATTTCTAGTCATAGAATGCAAGTCTTCAGCATTCATGTTCTTTACAGGATTCAATGATACTATTTCTTTATTTTTACTCAATAAAGAAGAGTATAGAGAAAACATTGAATCGTAGTAGCTGCTTCTCCTTTCTCAGTAAATCCAATTATTTTATTACATTTACATGTAATCGCTGATTTGATGAAAATTTCATCAATTTGTAATATTACCTGTTTCTCATGGTCTTTCAGTTCTTTACACCTACCTCGTAGATAATTTTCATTAGCCAGAGTTGACAAACCTGGAGTAACATTTAATCCAGATGTAACTCTCTGTAATTGTCTCACACTTGGAAGAATTATATTCTCCTTATCTCTTACATAGAAATAACATGTGGTAGATTTAATGTACATGCAGAAAGAAAAAACCATTAAATTACTGCTATACTTACGGCTATGTTTATTCAAATTTAATAATTTCATTTGCTCTAAAATAAAATTTGCTGCCTCGAAATTTTCAGCATTACGGTTTTCAATATACTTTTCCCATGATTGAATAGCCATAACATGATGAGGAACAGAATTAATGGAAGAGATTTCTTCAGACATTTATACTGTATATTAAGAATATTTAACAATTCGCTGAAATATGTTAACCTAGGAGGATTATTAAGAGTTTTTCCAACAGAAGGTATATTTAATTCACACGATTATTATTTAAAAAAACAATAGAGAGATCTGTATTTATTTTCAGGGATTTTAAAATGGAAGGACAATTTTCGCAATTCATAAAAAGAAATGTTATGCAACTTTCACAATCATGTTTTAGAACATTGTTTTTAGATAAGAAATCAGATATGGGATTTTCTCGCATTAGCAGATTTTCTTTTAAACATTCAAAACTGGTAATTTCGTCTTTCTTAATGAAATTAGTAAACAGTTGTTCGTCTAATTGTTTCATTTTTTCCTTTCATTGAATTGTCACCGAGCGTTCTTTAATATTTTCATTTTTCAGAAAATGCAAGGATATGCATTATCTGATAATTTTGGATACACTCTAGGTATTTCTACAACAATACCAGTCTTGTCTGTAATTTTATCTTTTCTCACAATGAAAGATTCAGGGAAATGTTTATAATGCACACTACACTATTGTTAGTATTTTTAAAATCTCTAGGAATTTTCCTTTTCCAAGTTTGTAACAACTGTTCATCTTTTGGGAAACGAAACACAGAAACGTACGGCTGCCCCGGTTTATTAAAGGAACAATTTGGTACACATCAGTAACGAGGCATTATTATAAAATGTGTACAGCTTTAGGTTAAGTTATTAATAATATTTTTCAGTTAATTAAGATTTGACAGAATAAACAAAACACTAATTTTACATTTAAGCACTAATTTCTCTTATAAAACAAAATATCTTTTTTTACAAATAATCAAGGATGTTGGCATATATGCGTCAGTTTATTATATCGTGTTCTCAAGACTCAAAAGAATAAAAATTCAATGATAAGAATAATACAAATATCGTACCTTTTTCTTTTTTGCTTAATAAAGAAATCCTGATTAATCCTTTTTGCAGAAAAACCAGTCAATTTATCCTGAGTAATGAATATAATTACACGTGGAATAACCTATCAACTTTGTCGGCATACAAGATGGAAGTGGGAATGTAATCGTTTCTCGCGCCAAATTCGTCCCTCCTTTAGCCACGTGACCGGTTTCAGATCAGTCCAGTGTCAGATAGCTTTGGTATCACTTTGAATTCGGTATTTGCTTAGTTTGGCTTATATATATATATATATATTTTTTACAAGCTTTTATTTCACTTGCAATGTAAAATGTTCGGGTGGAATCTTGCAACTCAATTTTGAAGCTGATGTCTTCAACCGATTGAGCTGAAATTTTGTATACACTTTTAGTTTGGATGACAATGTATATTTGACCATTTATATTCCAAGATCGCAAATTAGTTCAAAAGACTAGCTGCATGGCCTGGCGTTGCACGGGCATTCTCTACTTTTATAAATTTTCTCTTTCCTTAAAAAAATCAGCATTTCTAGTACTCTTTTTTGAAATGACTCCCACCCCCTCCTCTGCTTAGCCCTGCGTTGCCGGGCTTTTACCGAGTGTATAAGTTAAAAATCCCTATTTCTCAAAAATTTTTAGCTTCTTTGTCAGACAGGTTTATACGCCCCTTTTCGGCGTTGCACTTACTTTTTTAAATGAGTAACATTGTCATGGAAATTCTCCTCCCTCTCTCGCTCTCAGAGCTCTCGAGTAAGTGACCATTCACCGATTCTTAAGCAGCTGGACACATGCAGCCATATAGTGGCACATAAAGTAATGAATTATTGCGCAAATGAAATTCGTAAAAAAAAAGTTTTCGACATTATATTTTTTTTAATCACTAACTGTAAAAGATCAAAGTATGAGTTTCTAAAAAATCATTGTACTGTTACGAAATAAATTATCTTACCAATTACAATAGCGATGTTATTAAATGCGCGAATAAAATTTTGAGTATTTTTTGTAAAAAATCATAAAATCTAAGCGACGATGTTGTTTCGCGAACCCGGTTATAAAAGTTACTAATCCAGCGCTCTAAGTGATCAATCCACGAAATCTTCGGGACTAAATAAATAAAAGATCGTGTGTGTGTGTGAAATAAAATGAAGAGATATTCAATTTCTCATTGCGTTATTTGTTAAAGTTTAAATTTTTTTTCGGGCTTAATATTTAAGTTGGTGCCTTCAAACTTCATATATCGATAACAAAAAACGGTAAATTTTAAACAAAAAATGTAACAAAAATAATGCTTAAATATTTTTCGCAAAAAGGGAAAAAAACTAAAAACACAATTATATAAACCGTAATTTTTAAGCAATTTTATCAATCTTTGTACAGATTACAGATAATATTGTTTTACACAGGGTAAAAAATGTTTCATGAGATTATTTTCATAAATAAAGAACTTGTTAAGTATTTAAATAAAAATTTGAGTATTTTTTTTATGTAAAACGTTTTTTTGACATTTTATTTTTAAAATGACTGATTCTAAAAAAGAAAAGCATGAATTTTATTAGTATAGAATATTATTTCATTAACGTGAAAGAAAATGCAATCGGAACGATTTAGAAATCATTTTCATAAAAACGTATCGATTTTGACTAATTTTAGAAAAAATCGTAAAAAATAGAAAATATCATTATTTTGTAAAATAAATTATACCGTATCGCGTGGCGAAGTAAATAATCTTTCCGATTCTGTAATTTTTTGTCTGAGTGTCACAAAAAAATTAGATTGTGTTTTGAAAACGTCTGGGATAAAAAAAAAGGTCGAAAAATTGGAACTTCGCAGCCTGGCGGGAAAAAATGGCAATATTTATGGGGAGTTTGAAACCTCTCTCTGTCTCTATACTGACAATGTTAAATTGGCTGTTTTCGATGTACCTTTTCTCAAAATCTGTTATATCTACAGGCTTGAAATTTTTCATGCAATTAAAGTATACCTCTCTCATTATACTGATATGAGTTTTTCACGAATTTTGTATTTTTTAATAAATTATGAAGTATTTTAACAAACATTGCGAAATTTGACCCATTTTTCACTTCAAAAATTTGTAAAAAAATAAACTTTTGAGTTTCTTACAAAAAGCTCATTTCAGTATATATTAGACATCATTATAAATATTTCAAACAAAATTTACATACCTGTGAACAGTAGTTTCTCAGAAAAGGTGCATCGCACATTAAAATTTACATTTTGAGATAAATTGATTTTAATGTATACACAGTGAGAATTCTAATCGGCTAGGAAATAAAAAAATAAAAGGCTCAATTTAAAATAAAAGATACATGTTTTGGTTTACATCAGACGTTACACTTTTAAGCAAAAACGAAACACTTTTACATTTTTCGCCATTAAAATGGGTGTGACCCAGATTCAACGATTATTTAAAAATAGGTTTTAAGGGTTTCTAAATACCCTAGAGGTTAAAGTAAGGTATTTTTAGAAAGGTTAAAATCTGTACAATTTAAAAATGTAAAAATCTCAAATTCTCAAAAAAATAAGATTTTAGTTTTCCAACACCCCTTATGCGTTTTAAGGTTTTTAATTGATGTCTTTTTGACTATATGCACTTTTGGAATATATATAAATGGTCAAAATGGATTCCTTGGATCATTCCAAATCTTTTGGTGCCGTCGGCGAGTTTGTTGTCGTGCGGTTCGTGAGAAGATACGACTTATTCTTATAGTCTCATACGTTTACCTTCGAATTTCAATAGTGCAGATATTAATTAAAGTAATTTTTTGGGGTGGAATCTTGCAAACGATATAATTCTTTTTAAAAAATAATGATATTTTCTGTTACAATTTTTTTCTAAAATGAGTCAAATTCGATGCGTTTTCATGAAAATGATTTCTAAATCGTTCCGTATGATTATTTTTTTTTCTTGTGTGTGTGTGTTATTGAATCGATATTCTGCACTAAGTAAGTTCCGGATTTTCTCTTTTAGAATCAGTCATTTAAAAAATAAAATTACTAAAACTTTTTTTTTACGATTTTTCAAAAAAAACTTAAATTTTTAATAAAACATTCAAAAACTTCGTCATTTTTAAATATAATCGCACGAAAATATTTTTTCGTTTGTAGAATAGTATTATCCAAATTCTGCACAAAAATTGAAAAAATTTGCTTTAAAATTACAGATTTAAAAAAAAAATTGTGTTTTTCGTTTTTAATATAGAATTATAGTAAAAGCAAACAAAAGTTTTAATATTTTAATTAAGTTTGCTTTGTCCAATGTTGTTTTGATCCAATAGTGTTTATCCCCCTTCCCATTATCCTCTTGTTGCGGCTCGAGTGTAATATGTATATGTTTGTGGCCTGGCGGAAAAAAGGTAGAGTACCCCTTCGCTAGATTGTGGAAAAAATTAAGCGGTAAACAACCTTGCAACAATGATGCGCTGAATGAGATTAACAGACTGAGAAACCTCTGTCCAGTGATAACTAAAAAGTAAAAAATAAAAGTAAAAAACTTTTTTAAAAGCAAGCTTTTATTTAAATGCTCTAAAAAGAATAAAATAAACTTTTCTTTTAAAACTCATTTTTTGCTATCAACTTATAAAGTCGTTACACAATTTATGATATAAAAGCTTGTCGCGGGATTTATCTGTGTAGATAAACAAGCAAATTAAATAACTTGATCTGATTGATTTTAATTTTTAAAATTTTCAAACTAAGTAAATACGAGTACTTAAATCTCGCGACAAGCTTTTATATCATAAATTGTGTAACGACTTTATAAGTTGATAGCAACAAAAAAAAGAGTTTTAAAAGAAAAGTTTATTTTATTCTTTTTAGAGCATTTAAATATAAATGCTTGCTTTTAAAAAAGTTTTTTTACTTTTGTAACCCCCCGTTATTTAGACTCTTCCATATCAACAGTAAAGAGACTTTCGCGCCCTCTAGAGAACAGAACAATCTTCAGTGATGGCCAAGTTTCGGAACTGTAAGGACGTAATGAGCATGCGCTCCGATCCCTTTCAATTCTGTGCCAACTGTTAGTTCTCTAGTTATGTATGTAAATGTGTTTGTTTTGTCTAATAAACGTGTTTTAATAACTAGTGGACTTTGTAAAGAACCCCTTCCCCGTCTGTCCCTTATCATTTGGCGCCCACCACGTCATACTTTTATTTTATATCATATTTGATTTTAGTTTATTCGTAACTGTCGGAATTTGGAAAGTTGCTCTGGTATTGATTTGTTTATTTGTATGCAAATTGTTAAACTGAATTTTGTTTGAAGATGTTGAAATTTGTACTAAGTTGCATTTAGAATTGGTGTTATCATTTGTTTTTCAATTATAGTGTTTTGGTCTCATCCAGCTGAAATCCTTATAACGAATTTATTTGCTTAAAATAACTTATTATACTTCTCTATCGATGCTCTTAATATATATATATTCTACCAGTTCTCTTAACAATCAAAAACATTTATCTTAAATATCAAATCTGGAATCAACGCAATGATATTTCTTTTAAAAACATCCATTCAAACAAAGCAAAATTTTGCTTGAATGGAGGCTTTTAAAATAAAAATCATTGCCTTGATTCCAGATCGATAGAAATATTTTGCGGGGTGTAGCGTAGCAGGCCTCTTTTTTGGTGCACCCTGTGGCCGCTGTAGCCTAGTGGTCAAGGTAATGGACTCGTGGCCGGCGTGTCGAGCCTAGTATCGCTGAAGATCCGTGGTGTAGGAGAGCGATGCATGTTAAATCTGTCGAAAGCTCAAACGTCCTCCCGTTGGTGTGGTAGATAGAAGTGTTGTCTAGTGTGACGTAAATATTCAGTCAATCAATCATGGAGCACCCTGGGTAATGCAAAATGTGCTGCAGCTTTAAAACTTCTGTGTTCTTTGGTTAAGTGACCGCTGAACATTTGAAAAGGTTTTAATTGTGTTGTCGAAAAATATTGGAGAGCTCGTGCACTAATGGCATAGGTGCTATTTGTAGTGTGTGGTATTTGTAAAATAAAATAGTAATATTTTGCTACTAAATATCAGTTCTATTCAGACTAATTTTTTGGAAGGATCCTCGATGTAGGAAGGACGGATGCAGGATCAATTCTGAGACTTTTTCCAGGGAATTCTCTTCTTAAGGCTAAGTAAAAAACATACATAGGGACGTCTTAATCAGAAACTGATGACTTAATAAAATCTGTATTATTATTAAAATATTTGTTGATCATTAAACTATAATAGTATTTACATATGAAGGCAAAATTTCCTGGCACTTTATCAACAAAAACTATATAATAAATTTATTTTGCAATTTTTTAATCTGATTTTTAATATCATTAAGAAATATATTATTATCTGTACCAAAGTTATATTGATTAAGCTGTTGTGTAATATTACATTTGAATTCTGTGAAAGCCTCTATAGGCATACTATATTTAATAGCTATTTTGTAAATGAATTGCTCAATATCATTATATAACTTATTTTATAATTTTATTATTATTGGAAATCATTAGTCTAAAACCAGTACCTTTATTCATTATATTTCTGAGATTATTATCTTTTACAATATTGAGGTCACCAGTAATAACATGCTGGTGATGTTTATCTATGAATTCTTTAAATTCATTTCAATTACACATTAAGTTTTCCTGCTTTATAGGCACATTATAGTTAAAAATTGTTGAAAAATGGTGATATATATATATATATATATACTAGCTGTATGGACCGGCGTTGCACGGGCTTTCTGTGCTTATATAAGTAAAAGCTTCCGTAAAAAAATATACTTTTCGAAATTTCTTTGCGTTGCAGTTTTAAGAATTATCGTGTATTTTTCAGAATAAAAAAATGCTGACACTCATATGTGCATTAATAAAATAATCGTAAACCATGACAAATGAAATTGATAAAAGTGTCGTATTTTATTTTTCTTAACATTTAAAACAAACGTCTTTTTTAAAAAAAATAAAGATCATCAGTTTTATTATATTTTTCAAAAATAATATATGATTAATTATGTTATGTTCATTATTTTACATATGTGTGTAAAATGAATTTACCCGGGGTTGCACGGGCTTTCTTTACTTTTATAAACTTTCCCTTTCCTTCACAAAATCAGCTCTTCAAATACTCTTTTTCAAAATGACTCCACCGCTTAGCCCGGCGTTGCTCGGGCTTTCTCTTTTCCTCCTTTCTCTCACCTCATGACAGCATTTCTGTGTGTGTGTTTGTACGCGCACAATGTGAGTGATTTCTAAAATTATGTCAAAAAATTTCCCTTTTTCGAAATTTGTTCCATTCCACATATTTTTGATTTAAGACAGGTTTCTTTCTCCTCTCTATAGCCTGAACACGGTTTTTTTTAGTGTAAAATTATTGTTCTATCTTCCCCTCCTTCTCACGGATAAGATATAGCTTCAAAATTTACAGATAGCTATTGAAACGATTGCTTTTTTCTGAATGTTTGATTAAACATATAAATATATATAAGTTAGGAAAAAAACAGTATGGGGGGAAACCCTAGATATATACAAGTAATGAAAAAAGCATTAAAAAAAAAAACTATCTGATAAAAACATTTTATTTTAACCTTTTTCATTCCACTGTGTTTAGTAAATTATTTAAACACATATCTGACTTAAAAAAAAGTATGTTATTTCTAGCAAAAAGGGAAATAAAGGAAAAGCACAATTTTTTTTTAAAAAAAAAAACGTAATTTTTTTCAATTTTTGTACAGATTACGGAGATTGATAAAATATTTTAAAAATTACGGATTTTTTAAAAAAAAATTGTGTTTTTCGTTTTTTTCCCTTTTTGCGAGAAAAATTTAAGCATTATTTTTGTTACATTTTTTGTTTAAAAAAAATTACCGTTGTTTTCAATCGATATATAAAGTTTCAAAGCATTAAAAAAATCATTTTCATATAAAAGCATCGATATTGATTCATTTTAGAAAAATTTTAAATTATGTAAAGTATCGTTGTTTTGTAAAAAAAAAAAAAAAAAAACTGCATCGTGACGAAATAAATTATCTCTCCAAGTACAAACTTGCTGGCGAAGTTTTTAAATGAACGAATAAAATTTGGAGTATTTTTTATAAAATCATAAAATTTAAACCTCTGTTCCGAACCCGTGTACTATTTTTCGGGCTTCATTTTTAAGTTAATGCATTCAAACTTCATATATCGATTGCAAACAACGGTAATTTTTAAACAAAAAACTTTTAAAAAAAGTAATGCAAAAGGGGAAAAAAACGAAAAACACATTTTTTTTTTAAAAAAACCGTAATTTTTAAGATAATTTATCAATCTTTGTACAGATTACGTATAATATTGTTCTACACACGGAAAAAAAAGTTTCGTGAGATTTTTTAAATAAAGAAGTTATTAAGTATTTAAATAAAATTTTGAGTATTTTTTGAAAAATCGTATAAAACCAGTTTTTGACATTACATTTCCCCTCAGGGGGCTCACCTTCTTTAGGTGGGTACGGGTGTCACAATCCCGAGGTACCCTAGTGATCTTTTCCTTTTCCCAAGGGGTTTACTATCTTTGGTAAACACGGATGTCACGACCCCGGGGGTACCCCAGTGATCCTTCTCTATTTTCGACAATCAATCTTGTCATCCAATTTCTTCTTTTCCCGTCCAGACCACAGACCTATGAATGTTTGGCGCAGTATAGCCAAAACTGGCTCTTGCGCCATAAAACACCAAACTCATCATCATTGACATTAAATTTTTTAAATGACTGATTCTAAAAGAGAAAAGCATGAACTTTTTTCGTGTAAAATATTTTTTTCATTAGCGCGAAATAAAGTGCAAGCGGAATGATTTAGAAATCATATTCATAAAAACGTATCGATTTCGACTCATTTTTAAAAAATCGTAAAAAATACAAAATATAATTATTTTGTAAAATAAATTAGAGAATATCGTGGCGAATTAAATGATCTTTCCGAATTTGTAATTATTTTTTGTGTGAGTCTCATGAAAAAAATTTGATCACGTATTAAAAACGTCTGAAAAAAAGAAGTTCCGAATTTTCCCCTGGCGGTAAAAAATGGTACTAGTTATACGTTTTAAGGTTTTTAATTAATATCTTTTTAACCAATTGGAATATAGGAATATAAATGGTCAAAACGGATTCCTCGGATCATTCCCGAAATTTTGGTACCTTCGGCGAGTTTGTGGTTCGTGAGAAATTAGGGAAGCATAGATAGATACGATTGTTTACCTTCGGATTTTAAAAATTCTATAGTAAAAATATTAAAATTAACAATATATGAAAATATATAGCATGTGTAGAAAATAGTTTAAAAGAAAAAAATAATACGTAAAAACTACAAAATATATATAAATAGATTTATAGTAAAGTAAACATAGTATGTGTAATAATAAAGAAAACAAGTAATATAAAAAAAAATTAAGTCAATTCCAACATTGAATGGATGAATAGAAAGTATTTTATTAGATTGAAAATTTGAATGATATATATGTATGCAAGTATGTATATATAGGGAGAGAGAGTGAATTCAAAAAAGAGCATAATTTATCTGCATTGTTGTAACAATGCACACCCAGTTTGACTGAAAAACGGGTTTTCGACGCCAACTCTTTTATCTTTGTTTTAACAGTTACATTGTTACAACAATAGAGACGAATCTAAGTTGGCGTCAAAAACCGGTAATTAATTTGATTAATTAATATTTGAAAAACTGTATTAAGGGGGACTGCCAAATGCACTGGCATGGTTAGGGTACTTTTGCACAATGAAATCGCATTATTAAGGCGTAAAACTTTTGCTGAGAACGCAAATTACTCATATAAATCCGCCTTGAAATGTCAGAAATAGTCTAGAAAATTTTAAAATTACGAAAAATATATATATCCTTGCTTCCAGAATTTTCTGACGCCATATTTGGCAAGCTTTATTACAAAATCTGCAGATGGCGCCATGTGTATGCAATCTACGTACAAAATTTTTAAAACGTTACTTTAGAATAAAATTACCACATAAACTGTTTATAAATACACATTAATAATACTAAATTTTATGAAAGAATATTTTGCTACACGAATAATGACTTTAATCACTTCGGAAACACTAATTCTGCCTTTTTTTTTCATGAAAAAGGGGGTGGGGGTTAAAAATAACGTAGCCCTAGAACTACGTCAAGAAACCACTCCCCATGACATCCTTTGGAAAAGGCAACGGTCAAGTGACCTTGAAATCAGCTGACTGTTAGTCTGCTTAAATTTTAGAATGACCGGTAGAAAGGGAATAGTTTGAACAGGACAGCTATGGGGGGAAAGGGGGATTCTATTTTTAGCACTGATAGTGGGGTGACTCTGGGGAACAGTGGTCTTCAAACTTTTTCGGGAAGAGTACCACAATTTGATAAAAAATAATTACGAGTGCCGTTTCCAACATTTCCACCAAACAAATATAGAAAAGTAAAAAAAAAAAATTATTTATAGTCATGGAATTTTTACGCAAATAGCACATTTTTTTTAATGCAAGAAATTTAAAAATAAGATGAAGTGCAAATTTAGGTTTTATTGTTAATAAACTTTTTACATGTTCAATTCAGTTAAGTTAGGTACAAAATAAAAACGAGTAACTTGAAACATTTAATTTTAAATAATTATTAAACAGTTAGTATTTACTTAATGTGGCTTTTGAATTACTCTTTTTTTTAACCAAGTCATCTATATTAGGATTAACTTTTGCAGATGCTAACAAAATTAGGTTATTATAGGTGCACATCAGCTAGCTGTATGAATAATATTTATATTATGTTCATAGCAGAAAACGTTTATTCACACAAACAAATTTTGAAACTTTTGTCTGAGACAACCCAACTTCAATAAAATTTTAGAAAATTATTTATTATTATGCATTCAATTTCTTTTAATTTTTCAGTATGAGTTGTCGAAATTGAAATCAACTCTTAAAAAATGAAAAAAATATATTCACTAAATTTGTTGAGTGAGGGAGTGAGAGTGAATATTAACGTCGCCCTGTTCAGCTACTCGAGGGCGTTTAGCGACGGACCGTGGTCAAGTGACGAAGTCGACACCTGAGCTGGCACCCCCTCTCCTAACTTCCAAACGACACCATTAGGAGGACGTTTGAGCCTCGACATATTTAATGTGCATCGGCTTTGTGGTGCAAGGCTTAAAATCATGGCTCGAGTTCGTTACCTTGACCGCCAGGCTACCACATTCACCAAAATTTGTTGAAGACAATACAACTGTAGAAAAAACTAGTTATATAATATCAATTTTAATCTCAAACACAAAGCGAAATCATTTACTACAGAAGATTTTATTACTGAATGCTTAATTAAAGCGGAGGAATTACCGTATTTACTCGAATCTCAGCTGCACTTTTTTTCCATTGCTAATGCTACTGAAAACCGGGTGCGGCTTAAGAGTCGAAAGGAGAGAAATTTGTTGGTTGGGGTATTTAGAGCAAGTACAGGAGCATGTATGTAATTTAAAGTTTATAATACTGATAAAATAATTATTCACTTCTTATTAGTTATTCACTTCTTTATAGATAAACCCTTTTACACTATTTTTCATTTTCCACAAAAACTTGTTGAGAATTTGGTGTGCAGCTTAGAATCGATGGTGGCTTAGATTCGGAAAAAAAAACTGTATATATCCAGCAGAAATAAAAAAAATTTTAAAAGTGTAAGCTTAAGTCGAAATTCTGTAACCAGCAGATGTGATGTAATAGTCGAGAATTGTAATCCAGTCGAGTCATGTGTTATGCATAATAATGAAACTATTATTTTGTTACCAAATATACATAAAAATTAAATATTTTTTCGGTTATCTAACGGTATAAATATAAAATTTGTTGTTATACTAAAATTAATAATTATGAGATTAAAAACACTTGTTTTTTAATCTATATGTATATGTAGCATAAAACATATGTCTATTATTATACAACGCTTTTAACAACGTTGATATATTTCAGAATTTGTACTGAGAAAACGACGGGGAAAAAATTTGTAATATTTATTCTTTTGTTTGTACGTTCTTCATTTAAAATTTGTCTGAATATTTTTGAAATACACGTGATACTATTGATACTGCTGTTCATAATTAAAAGTAATATAATGAAATTATTATCTGTGTGTTTGAAAAATATTTAATTATATTTCACAGAGAAGAATTTGTCTAAGAAGAAAATTGAGACAATTCTTTGTTGATTTTCTATGTGGGCTCGAAATATTTTTGCTTATGAGGAAAGTTTTTTACTTACTTTACTTTTTTTACTTGTTAGATAAGTAGAACCAAAAGCGGAGAGCAGAGTGCATGCAAAATTTTCTCTGTTTAAACAATTAAATTTTCAGCAATGACATTCAATAATTTACAAAATAGCTATACATTTATCTTTGGAGTTATCTTTCCGATTTTTTAGAAATTTCGTAGTTGTCCATAATTCTGGAGATCTTTGTCAAATAAGGTCCATTACAAATTTATCAACTTTCATCCTCTCAAAAATTGACACATTTGTTGAATAGTGCAGAGTGCCACTGAGAATTGTGGCACGCTTGAAATAAGTTCCCAATCCCTGTTCTGTCGTATAAAAGTAAAATTTATCATACCGTTTGTTCATTTAATATAGCAGATTAAAACGTGAAATTTAATTTTCCATTGCTTTAAATCCTCCTATTCTTCCTTTAAAAATCCTTTATTTAGGAAAAATTAAACAGTTCTTTCTCTTCATCATAAAGTTGTTGTGGACACTAAAAGATATCCTACTAAATTAAAAAAAAAAAAAAGAAATACAATATTTAAAGCTATGTTGAGATTTTTGTTAAGTGTACGAAGACTTTTGTGACATAAGTTTTTAGTAGATTTTTGATTAATTTTTTTAAGAAATGGTTATAATATTTTTTTTAAAAAAATTGGTTATGTCAATCCATTAAGAACAAGTTATAAATATCATTAAAAAATTACGATTCCAATATATTAATTTTTATTAGTCTCGAGACCTTTCAATTTTATTGGAAATTGCAAGTGTACGAACATTTTTGTGACTCACTGTACATGCGTTGGTGACAATTGGATCAAAAATTAATATTATCAATGAGTAAATAACATTAAATTTACATCATGAAATTTTTTAATAAAAAATAAAATACTTTTTTAAAATTGTCTTTACGTATAATATCAAAAATATGTTTATCTATATACTTTAAATATTATTTTAAGATATATTCTTCTAAGTGTGGAATGGGATTCCCCAAAACATCTTACAGCTCTAAACGTTCCGAGAGTCGAAAACAGTTCACCACTGATCTTTGTCCAGAAATAAGAACTCTCCCATGGTCAAAATTTACTGCTGTTTTAACCCCCACCACCCTAAAAAAGAAAAAAAAAAGAACTAGCATTACTTTTACCCGCTTTACAACTGTGACAGTCCTTAGCAAGCGTCCCTTTTCGCCGAGGGGAGACAGCTGCACCGGAAATACTCAATGTTTGTCATTTTGAATAAGAAAAGTAAACGCAGATCCTATACAACAAATGTTCCCAAACTTTTTTGTTTCATAGACCCCTTGCCATGTTTTTCGGTTTGGGGTAGACACCTGCTTACCTAATATTAAATTTTTGCAGATTTACCAATTTAATGACAGGTGGTATAGATCTACATACTTTAAACTATTTAAATTTCTAACTGAAGTGAAGTATGGTGTTTAAAACTTAAGAAAAAAACACGTTTTAATTGAATTAAAATTTAATTAATACATATAATAAATGAGCAACAAACAAAGGCTTTTAAAGAGAGATCTGGTGCTTCAATAACAATTTTTCAACATTTGGAACAAAAGCCCTCGTGTAGCTGATCAGCGCGACGTTAATATTCACTCACTCACTATTCATTGTTTATGTGTACGCCGAGATTCGAATAATTACGTATTCCTCGAATTCTGAAGTACATCGTTAATAAAAGTGTCGCATAACAATACACCTGACATATTCTATGTTGTACATGTAAATGAAAATTCAAGTTTTAAGTCGCATACTGTTATTGATTTTAGTAACAATAATAATAATTTGATGTTAATGTCTTTCGATAATAATGAGAGATTAGCTTCTATATAATATAATTGTAGGTTAAAACGATTTTGGTCTCAAAGAAAATTATAAGCTCCTTTCCTAATTCATTTCAAATATATTGTTTAATTTTTACGCATGTGTGTGTGTGTGTTTCATAACCAAATAACAGCTTCATTTAATGTAGTAACCCAGAAAATAGGCTACATTATGTAGTATCCTGTTTAAGAAAATGTATATAGACGGTAGAAACAAATTGCACTTAAATTTGAATTTCTGTGTGTGTGAATTGCCTTATAAGAAACACTCATCAAGAACATAAGTTTCGATACGAGTCTTTTAAAAGAAAACGTCATTTTTTTCTGTGAAAATGGTCATTAGAGCACTTTTTCATAAATTGTTATAATCTTTTTTAACCACATTTCCATTTCTTATTTTATAAATTAATGTTATTTTTTTCTGGTATTCATGAAAATACGACAAAACTGTGTACTAAGAATTCCATTTTAAACGACATAAACTGAAGACAAAAAAGTATCTGGTGTCTCCCTCTTGGTCCCTCCACAATGGAGGGGGAGGGATAGAAGCCCAATCTATGGGTTTTACGACTGCTTGACCCCCATTTGCCCTTCTTCACTGTTCAAAGACGAAAATTGCTCATCGTACATTATGCAAGAAAAAACTTGTACATTCTAGCTGTTAATGTGTTTCCTTTAGCTGTTTGAAAATAATTTCTACTCCTCCCAAAGATTTTTTCTTCTTCTTTTTTGTCATCCCAAAGAATCAGCTTGTTGGCTTCTTCATATTTTTAAAATCCAATTATTTGTATTGATTTATAAAAGAGTTACTATGTTAATTAATTATCTTCAATGAACGCACATTTCAAAAATTATTAGTAACATAAAAGTACATATACTAATAAAGGCTGAGATCTGCTTTAACAAAGTGTTATTTTATACATCAGTATATAATTTCATTAATTCAAGTGATTAGTATACTTTTATTGAACGTATGTAATGTATATGTATGTATATACTACGTTAGTTTATTTAAAAGACCAATTTTAAAAATGAAACTTTATAAATAATTAATTTAAATATTTTTTCTTAGACATGATCCATAAAAAGATAATTACATACTTATCAAAAAAATTAAACCTTTATCACAGAACCCCTAACCTGGAATTGCAGTACCAATAGTGTCAAAGTGATGTATGACAGTTAGACTTATTCTATGCTGCATATGTAAAGTAAAATTCTAGTTTTGATTCATACAGTTATTGATTTTAGTAACAACAATAATAAAGATTTATTATTAATACCATTACATTGCAGTCAGAGATTAGCTCCTATATGATATAATTATAGGTTAAAACGATTTTTGTCTCATAGAAAATTACAAGCTATTTTACAACCTTCTTCAGTTGGAAAAAAACGCATTAAAAAATTAGAGATTTACAGACATTATTAGTTCCTGTTTTATGCCTTTACAAATTTTATATGTGTTTTTCTCAGATTTTCATTTTGGAAGATATGAAAGGGTTTTCCATTCAATAAAATTTTTTTTCCGTTCAAGATAATTTTGAAATTTTTTGAAGATACTTATACATATATATATATATATCTGAAAACTCTAGCTTGTTTTTTAAAACGTTTAAGTTTATATTTTAAAAATGTTCATATTTCTACCAGGTTTCCAAATTTAACAATATTCATGATTTTTCTCGGATTATCTATAAGATCATTTATTAAAATTCAACAAGGAAACAGGTTTTCAATTCCATACGAATTTAAGAAATTGTAATTAAAAGGAAGCTTAATTTGGAAATTAATTCGATGAATATAATATAGTCGGCCCTCCATTTTGCGAACCTCTATCTTACGAATTTCTCTATTTTGCGAACTTTTTCCTGGAACCAAAAACATTTTATGATTTTCTTCGTCAAATAACCTCCAAATAGCTAAGTGTATTTTCCATTTATCGAACTTTCTCTCTTGGGATTCGATTTTTTTTCTCTCTGTTTTTGAAATATTTCTGGACCTACATGTGATGTAATGAGCAAGTAAAATCATTTGAAACGATTAGACTTTAATTGCGTGAAAAAAAAATACGCCTGATGAGGTATTTCGTGCACTGCAAAGATGCAAGGGGAATGAGAGAAAACATTTTTTTAAAACGAAAAAACTCAAAACAAAATTAATAGACTTAACCAGTAGTAAAATTGAAGGACACGCATTCTCTTAAAATTACTGGTCATAAAATATGCATGTTTAAAATTACTTGTAGGCTTAAAATTGGAAAATGATATTAAAATTTTCGTTAATCATAATACAAAAGTAATTTTTTATAGTTGGAAATACTGAGTATATTTCTTGACAAAGTTGTTTTTTTCCCCTGCTTTCCTAGCCGAATTCTTTTTGATAGGTAAGATATGTAAAAAAAATAGGTATTAACTTACAAAAAAGGTGTGTGAACAATTAATTTTATAATAATGTATAGTTATGTGAATTGAAAATTTATTTTAAGTGGTTTTTTTAAACTATATTGAAAGATAAATCATTTCACGAAATTTTCCAAATAACGAGCTTTTTTTCAGGTTTAGTGACGATTGTAATTTAGTGAAATTTTTGTCATATTTTCATGCGTATCGGAAATAATAACATTAATTTGTAAAACAAGAAATAGATGTGTTTGAAAACAGAATAATACAAAATATTTGTGAAAAAATTGCTCTAGGTTATTTTCTTAGAAAAGTAACATTTTCTTGTGAAAGACTCAAATTGAAAATGATTATTTCCTGATGAGTATTCTTACATAGCAATTTCAAATACAATTTGTATCTAAGATATGAGCAGAAAGAAATTTATTACATACCTATCAAACAAAAAAAAATTTAATTAAATAAGCTAAGACAAATAAAAAAGATATCTGAACAAAAATAAAACTGGAGGTCTATCAAAGCCTTCCACCAAAAATTAAAACTCTTTTTTAAATTCCATCTTTATTCTTAACCCTATGGGCAATGTTTATGATACTCAAGAAAATGTAAAAGTACTTGTCCATTCACTTGTGGATATCCCAAAATATTTGCACGGATTTTAAAAAAAAAGACTGCGCACCCATTTCCGCGGCAATTCTAAAAGACAGCACTTACAAAACGTTCTTTTTTCCCCTTTTCCACCCCTTCAACCAACTCTGTACCCCGTTGTCCTCACCATTTGATTATGGTTTTGAATAGTTTATTTATTTTACTGCAACTGCGCATGCGTTCTGAAACCGACTATATCTGTCAAACATTTCTTAACCACACCCCGTTGCTATAGTAACGATGGGTTATCTTTTTACAAACATTATCGCTTTGACATCATCCGAGTTGCAAACAACGCCATCTGTTGGATAAAGGTAGTTTTTGAAAATATGGTCGTTGGACTTAACATCAAGTTTCATCCACTACAAGTTGAAAAAAAATATTTTAACTTGATTGGATAAATAGAAAGTATTTTACTAACGATTGAAAATTTGAACAAGATAAAAATATAAATAAATATATAGAGAGAGAGTAATCTAATAGTAGGAGTTTAGTAAGTGAAGAAAACATTTTAAAAATTAAGTTTATTTATTCAATACTATTTTAATAAATTTCTAAAATTTTTATTTTATTTTTTAAAAAAAAACAAGATTTCCTAACTTTAAAAAAAAATATTGTTTCAAAAGAAAATTTGAAATTTTACTTCAAAAAAGAATCCTATATGTAAAGTATATTTTATATAATACACACATTTCTAATATTTTTAATCTTTTCAACTACACTCAAATTATTATTCTAAGGACAGATCAAAAGTTTTAATCTGAAATGTCCAAAACTGACATTAAAAATTCATTTTTTTGTGTATTATCTGTAAAAGGCGTAATTGTATTTCGGACTATTTTTTATATGTTGCGGAAGAACCGAACAACTTCTAACTCATTTACTCTATCTCTGTGACGTAAGAAAATCGAATAGACGGACTATAGTGATCTTGGCGTATTTTGCACTGGTTAAAACCTCGAATATTGAAGAGTTACATAATAGGCATGATTGTGTAAACAGAGTGTTACCAATACAGAAAACAAAATTAAGTGAGGCCAGATTACATAAGAATAATATTACACTTTGAAATTGTATTTTATCATTTAGAAAACTGGAAATATTGACTTTTATAGTAAATTACACATGCAGCTCCGACAACATAAAGTGACCATGGTAGCCTGGTGGTTATGGTCACGAACTCGTGGTTGGTATATCAAGAGTGCCAGTTCTGATGCAACTGAAAACCCACCGTGTAGATAGAGCTGATGCCCATTAAAATTTGTCGAGGCTTGAAGTCCTGCCGTTGGCATGGTGTGGTAGTTTGGAGAGGGGTGCCAGGTCAGGTGTCGTCCTCATTAGTTGACCGAGATTCAAAAATACGAGACCTGTCACCCGTGTTGGTTTATAGAGCGCAGCGTTAATAAACTCTCACTCACGACAACATAAAAGTCACATTGACTAATGAAGGGTTTTAAAATAACTTCGATGCTCTACGTTGGCGTTGCTAATCCTGAGTGGGCCCCATATCAAAATTCCTTAGGGAGCCCCTTTTTTTAAAAAAATAAGTAAAAATGATCACAAAAAATACTAAGAATTGTGTACTTTTATTGACTAAGAATTAGGTACTTTTAAGTTTAATAATCTTTTGCAAACGCATTTATGATAATATTTATAGTAGAAGAAGATTTTAGTTTTTCCAGTTCTTCAATTTCTATAAGTCTAATAACCGATCTTGCCCTATGGAAGTTCTAAGGTAGTTTTTAATAATTTTAGCTTCTTTCAGCTGTTGCACTTGTGACTGGAAAAGTTAAAAATAACAGGCATGCTGTTATAATATCCGGA
>BMAV01012720.1:47563-61391 GCA_019973955.1 Trichonephila inaurata madagascariensis
ATATATATATATATATATATATATATATATATATTTAATTTTTTTAAAAAACTTTCGGTTACTTGTCTTTAATATGAGCTATTTCATTGAATTAGTAATTTCAAGAAGGGAATGAACCACCAAAAACTGTTTTAGAGAGATTATTTCTAAGCAATCTCGCAACTTTCTTTATTCATTATTTTTCTTAACCAAACTTTTGTCAGATTCTTACATTAATATTTATTTATATTTATGCAACATTAATACAGCAACTCCATAAACAAAAAATCGGTTATACAAGTAAAATCTCTTCAATATAATGATTAATATTTTTAACGTACGCAATTGTTACTTCAACAGCAAATAAATTTTCAAGTATTTATATAGTATATTAATATTTATCTCTTAGTAACATCATTAGAGGAATAACTGATTCATCTTCAAATGATTAAATTTCAAACTCATGTGAGTCAGTAAAGGAACATTAATTTATGATGTGAATTTTTTTTTTTTTTTTTTCGAGATTTTTAATTGTAACATTTTTTCTATGTCGCTGACAATTCTTGCCTTTAGTCCTAAAAAGATCAATTTCATTAAAAAAAATTATAACTTTTAATTTGGGGAAGATTTTTCCTCTATGTATATGATAAAGTAAAAAAAAAATCAAGGTGGTAACAGCATCTGCAAAATAAAGATAGAGTGTGACATATTTATTTATTACTAACTAAGTAAATTCTTTTGTATTCGAATTAGTAATACTTTCTTTCTTCAGAATAATTATTTATTCCATCGAACTACTTTTTTCTACAGATTTTGTTACTAACTACATTTGAAAATTATTTATCAAAACATTTGGGAGATTTCATTGATGTTCAAAGGTAGAATTTAAAATTTCTGTATGCCTAAACAAAATTGTACTTCTTTTGCAGGGAGCATGGATGAAAATACATTTGATACACTATTTATTATTTTAAACCGTTTTCAATGTTATTAATTGTTTCATGACGTACATTTTTACTTTTTAATACAAATACAAACTTTTAAAAATCTGAAAATTTATAAGTTGAAGCTAAATCGAAAATTGAAGAAAAAAACGGTATATTTTTTCTGTATTTTATATAGTAATTATTGATATTATTTAAAAATAACATGTTTTTAAATTTTTTGATGCATTTCCGGGAAGGGAAAAAACCGGAAAATCAGAAACATTAACTACTACGTTAAGGGTGACAAATGTGCACAAAACAGAATATTTCGGTTAGAGCAGCGTTCGGCAAATTGCAGTTCTTCAAAATTCTGCTGTTATATACAGTTAAAAATTATATCTGCTAAAAAGAGTTATTGTTTACCTTTCACATTTATAAATATCTCTTGGGAAAAAAAACTCGTATTTACATGCACATTTAACTATTTGATTGGCTTACCGACAGAATTTATTGTTGAATGTGTATTTGATTTAACTCTTTTGTAATTTCCTGTTATATATTTGTATTTAGTATTGTGATTCTGGTATTTCATTTAATGTTTCTTATTTTCTACTGAGTTCGTTAAATGTCAGTTTACTTTTATGTTTAACCTTGCCTCTGTAAATATATGTATTAAGTGTGTTATAAATAAATTCACATAAATGAGTAATTATTATAACTGAAAGGACTATATATACTGAGTTAAAAGAAAACTAGGTAATTCTGATTTTATTGAAATTATTTTGTACATACGTATCCAAAGTTATATAGTTAGGAGAAATGGATTAAAAAATTTTATTTTTAGATTAAATCCAGATAATGTTGACGAGAAATTTTTTTCATACCAGGCTTCCATTTTGGAACGAGACATTGCACAACCTTCATTACTGTTCCCAGAATTTAAAAAAAATTGTGGTTCACATTTGTCTTGTTTATTGTACATTTTGATTCAGTTTTTCTGAGTCATGTTGAATCAATATAACAGATGTGGTTTCAGATTTTTTTTTCTCTTTTTTCATACATCAAGAGAAATTTAGTAATACTATTTGGTAATTATATTCTTATAAATATAATTGTGTTATTGCTGATTGAAGTATCGAAAAGACATTTTATAAAAATTCTTTCGGAATATTTAAAGTTTGTGAATTAGGTCTGTAATAAGTGAGCTATTTCAATGTTTTCTTTGATGTAAAGAGAGATAGTAATATTTGTAATATTATTTTAATATATAAATATATTTCCAAATGAGATTACATATGATTATATTTAAATGTTATGAACAATATTTCGAAATGACATTCTTTGAGGAAGCTAAAAGAATTTTATTTGTCTGAAAAATATAATGTATTTTTTATTTTTATTTTAAATATTGTAGTTTATTTCTTGGTTATTTTTTTATTAGAGTTAATTTTAGTGATTATAAAGATTATTAATTTCTATATATAGATTATATTAATAAGATTAATGGAAAGTATTTTTCCTGTGGTAGTTGTATAAGAACATTTTTCTTAAATTAAAAATTATGTAAGTACCTTCTCTATTTTGTGCGTGCTATGTACAGATGTATATGAGGGCTTGTTGAAAATATAAGTTAAAATGACTTCCTAATTTTAATACTGAAAAATATACTTTGTTAGGATATCCTACTCTCTATATAGCTATCAATTCTAAACATATTAAACATAAATAAATACAATGTTCAAACGAAAGCAAAATAAGGGCTTTTTATTCTTTGTTTTAAATTTACGATAAGATTTTAGAAAATCTCCAACACATTGATTTTTAATTAAAATGCGACAATTTTTGATGAATTCAAATTTTTTGTATGAAAGCAAAATACTCTATCTCAATTATCTTCATACTTTCCTTACTTAAATTAAGTATATATTTTTAAAAATATTAGAATGTATGAGGGTGGACGTAAAAAACTATCTGGTATGGATACAAAAGAAAGCGACTCGAAGAACAAGCCCACAATAAAAAACAAGCTGGAAGTTTACTAAATACAAAAGATTACGATCTACCATCCGCTTAAGAAATTGTAAAGATTTTTTTTAATGATCTTCGATCGGATGGGGCTTTTATTGAAATGCTTGCTCTGTGATGCAAAAGAACTGGCCGACGAGACTGATATCCCTGCTAATTTTGAGGTCACGCCGCCAAAATGTTCATTTTGATTACGAAGCACGAGACGATCCGGTGGAAGATCCTAAATTAAAATTCATTTTATTTTTTTACAATTGACCAAGCCTTGGAATGCAGTTTTAATTTAATGAGTACCCAGAGTAATTTTTTCAATTTTTATATAATATATATGATTTAAAAGATACCCCTAAACATTCAATAATTAAAAATTTAGAAATGATGTTGACAGATGGAGAATCAGTAGATATAAATGCGCTTGATCTAGCAGATGAGATAATGTTAGTTTCAGCATTAGTAGGCAAAAAAGAAAGCCCAATAGAAGTTTTAAAATTTATTCCAGTTTTAGATTTTGCCATCGCATTAAGAATTTTACTTTCTTTACCAATAAAGTGTAGCAAGCGGAGAGAGGAGTTTCTCAATTCAAAATTTCTTTCGGTCTACAATTCTTCACGAGAGATTAAATGCTTTATCTATATTGGCTATCGAACTTAATATAGCTGAACAAATTGATTTAAAAGAATTAATCAGAAAGTTTTCAGAGTTAAAAGTCAGAAAAAAAACACTCCTGATTTTTTGTTTGTTTTGTTATTTGTTTTAATTTTTATAAATATTTACACGTATACTGTTATGTTGCTTTTTCTTTGCAAGAACTATTCAAGTTTTATAGGTGTGTATTTATGAACAATTTATATATTTTTTAATAATATTTTTTATACGCTGTGGAGAGGGGCGGCATTTTTCATTTTTGTCCGGGGCGGCAAAACTGCTGGCATATAACGAGCACCTATACTTTCAAGCTACATTTTTTTAATTTTTAGGTATATTTGCCGCATAACACACACACCTTTTTTTACGAAGGAACCTGAAATGTACATTTTCAATGCTCTTATGTTTTGAAGTCATTTATTTGAGGAATTATCCCAAGCTTTTTTGAAAATATTGTACACTTCTAAAACTACAACACTAAGTTCATTAGGCATGTCATTTCTTTTAAATAATCATTATTCCAATCTATAATGAAGTTCAATTTTTTTATACTCATCTCTTTTTCTTTTTTTTTTTAAAGCTATCATTTTTATATACGGCAAATGTGCACCCTAAAATTTCAATCGTGCTTTTTGTGTTCAAAGTGCGTGTTATACACCGGATTTTATGGTATATTATGTCTTTTAGTGAATTTTTTTAACTGTTGAATGCCAATTGTAAATGAGAATCTAAATAATTACAATGAAATGTGTGTATGCAGTCAGATTTCCTCTTTTTATTTTCCTGATAGTAAAATTTAGATGCTAAATTATAATCCTAATTCTTAAAGTTCTATTTGTCAATGAATTTATTTACCAGGTAAAAATCTCTTTAATTCTTGCAATTGACATATTACAGTTTTTACTATTGTATCCATTTATTTCCTGACTACATACAAGGAATCTTAGAAGAATCTTTTGAAACATTTTGCCTAAAATTACGGAACTAAACTCCGTTTCACCTTAAGTTGGCAGCGCTGGGAAGGGTACGATGACCAAATCACACACACACAACCGCTAAAGGGGTTACTCTAGAAGAGTGTGACTATATATAACAAATAAAAAATTCTCCATATTTGGCGAGGAAAAAAATGCTCTTGAAAAATTTGTTCTTTAAAATTGCATGAGGTTTTTTTTTTTTTTTTTTTTATAATAGTATAAGCCCTTTTTTTTAATCGAGATATTTAAGGGTTTGCATTTCAATATGTTTAAAAATATTGATTAATTAACTAGCAAGTCGCGAAGCAAATGGCGTTAATTTGGCGCGAATACTTTGGAAGAATGTAATCTTGAAAACCGGTATTTTCAGCCAAATGTTGTCGCCATCCAAAAGTCAAGTTGTTGTTTTCCACTGTATTCGTTCACAGGTATTAACGATTAAATGCTTTTAAGATGTGATTAACTTAAAATATACCTTTAAACCCACAATTTCTATAATACATGATACTTTTTAACAATTTTCTGTGCATTTGCTTTGATTTAAATTCCAAAACAAGTTGGAACTACATTTTCAAGCGGATTGTTACATTCCCTACCTTTCCCAATGCTGTCAACTTGAAGTGGAACAGAGTATAGTTTGATATCACGGGGCATGGCGCCAAGCGCCGCTTGGCGCGATAAAGGAATCACGCCAAACGGCGCTTGTTGCTGGAATGAAATCCAAGATGGCAGCCTAACGGTAATTTAATGATACAGAATAATTTTAAAGAATTGTTTATAGAAATACATTGTGAAATGTATTTCAAATGAAGGATATAGGAAGAGATTGAGAATAACCAAGATCATTTAATAAATAGTGAATATCGATATAATATAAAAAGTAACACTTGTACTATTAATAGTATACGCAGTATATAATAATCTTATAATATAATTTAATAGTAGTTATACATAATGTTCATATAGTATGATTTATAATAATTATTATTATATGTAATAATCATATATAATTTAATAGTAATTATGAAAAAGAATAATCATCGTATTGTAATAAAAAAAAAAATAATGCATAGGAATACTCGTATTATATAATAATTATAAATAAATAGCCTAGTAATTATAAATAAATATAAAAAACCAAGTATGAATAACGAATATTATATGATTATTACAAAAAATATTAATTGCATTTTTATATTACATTATTAATAAAATAATTACATGATGTATATTAAAATTAAATATCTATTACCAAGTACTGAGAAAACTTGCAATATTCTAAGAACTGCAAGTTCCTTCAACAAATTTCATTGAACAAGGAACGTTCAAAAAAAGCATTTTTAAAACGTAAAATAAACGATTTATAGCGATAATTAAAAGGGCAACACTCATTCTTTTAAAAAAAAATATATCCTATTACGCACCCATATTAGAAATATCCATATTCGAAGAAAGCACAAAATAAAACAGAAGACAGAAATAATAGAACAATTACACTGAAAATGGTTCAATTTTTAAAGAAATCGATTTAAAATCGTCTGAAATTAATAGGGTTACCGCGGGAAAAAACCAATAAGAGTTATATATATTTCTATTATACTTTATCCCCATAGAGCAACCACATCGCCAGACAATAAAAATATCAAGGTATCCATATTGTATTGTTACCGCCCATCTTGGCGAACATAAACAACAACTTGGCACGTGTTACGTGATATCATACTAGCACCTAAGTTACATTGTAACATTCAGTTTTAGAGTATAAATGCAGAAGATTTATTATGAAACACTAATTATATTAATGAATTAATATTAATAATTAATTTATTTAATCTTAAATAATTCATTTTTTTTGTGCTAAGCTTTATTTATGTAAAATATATGAATTTGTTTCACAGTGTACATAATACCTTTAAAGAGATAGTTGCCATAAATTGCTATTCTTTAATTTGTTTGCCATACAATTTTTGGACTATGCTGTTTTTAACTATTCAGTAGGGCAGTAAATTAAAGTTGATCACTTACTCTTTCTTTTTTGTTTGTACTCATTTTATGTAATTGTGTTCTTGTATCACAATTTAGATGGAATTCTGAGAAATTTATTATATTCTTAATATGATAAAATGCTCTTCTTATGTTTCTGCTGCCCCATTTAACAGACAGCCTTCGACGTTTGAACCCCCTCAGGGGGCTCACCTTCTTTAGGTGAGTACGGGTTTCACGCTCCCGAGGTGCCCTAGTGATCTTTTTCTCTTCCTAAGGGGTTTACTGTCTTTGGTAAACATGGGCTTCACGAACCCAGGGTACCCTAGTGATCTTTCTCTATTTTCGGCCCTTCTCCTTGCCATTCAAATTTCCCTTTTCTTCCTTTCCCGTCTAGACCACAGACCTATACTAATAAAAAATGAACATTTGTTCAATATTTGTTTTTTCTGATGAAAAAACTTAAGTTTTACTACTAACATATTATGGTTTAGATTTTCTATTGCGTTAATTTAGTTTCTTTTTCGTATATTTCTTTAAATACTTTGAATATGTTTCTTTATTTGTTTTCAACTAACAACGTTGGTTTTCCGACCCGCATGTTTGCCGTGTGCGGCGTCCCGTAAGGGGGAAAATGGTGTTCTGGGGATCCTTTGCGTTCCCTTTGCCCACGCTTCTCCAGTATGGAGGAGGTTAGTGGCCTAGGGATACCTCTGCGTTCCCTTTGGCCCACGCTTCACTGTAGACGGGTGGCAGGAGTGAGCCCGTTCCTGTCAATCGGCTGGTAGTACCTCTCTTCGGTATCCCCGAAGAGACACTGCTGTAGGGTTAGTGCTGCAGATAAGGGGTGTCGGGTTTACCCGTTGGATCCTCACCCTGGACTGTATCACTATCTTCTGGGTGTACTCTGGGTAAGCGCCGTGCCTGGTTTTTGGCCAGATGACCGGCACACTGCCTCCCTTGTTGGACTCCGTGGTGGGTGGAGGCACGCCAGGACGAAGTGGTATACGCATTATTATGGATCCATTACTGCTGTGCCCGGGTAAAGGCCTCGTATTACCCACTCTCAACATTGACAAAGTTTCAACGACTGCCAGATTTTTATTACTGTCACTTGAAAACAATGAGATGTCAAAGAAATCGCCCTTTGCAATACAAAAAGCTCTCGTAGGAATAGGTGGAGAACCGAAATCAGTAAAACGATTGCGCTCCGGGGATCTACTTATTGAAACAAACTCTGCTCTTCAAACAAAATCATTCCTTCTTGCTAAAACCTTTTTAAACTCGTCGTTAAGTATAACTCCGCACAAATCTCTTAACTCTTCCAGAGGTGTCATTTCAGAACCTGACTTGATGAGCACTACTGAATCAGAAATCCTTGAGGGATTTTCAGATCAGGGTGTAACTCAGGTCAGGAGAATCACAATAAAAAAAGACTCTACAATTATTCCCACCAAACATTTAATTTTAACATTTAATAATCCTAAACTACCAAACACAATAAAGGCCGGTTATTTAAATTGTAAAATCCGTCCCTACATACCGAACCCTCTGCGCTGTTTCAAATGCCAGAGGTTCGGACACTCTCAAACTTCCTGCCGCGGTCAATTAACATGTTCTAGATGTGCATCCGTTGGACATTCTTCCACAGATTGTACTCTAGAACCAAAATGCGTTAATTGCTCCCAGTCCCATTCATCAGACTCAAAATTATGCCCAAAATGGAAAACAGAAAAAGAAATCCAAGCAATTAAAACAAATAGAAATATTTCATATGCAGAAGCCCGAAAATTAATAGCCCCTCAACCTTCTCAAACTTACGCTCAAGCTGCCAAATCCTCTGTTAAAAACAATTTCACTCAAACAGATGAAGATATAACCAAAGTAAAATGTACACCTTTGAAGTTACTTCAACCACTAAAACCAATCCCCAAAACAAATATATCAATAACCACTCCTGTTATATCCACATCATCTTCTACCCAAGCAGAACTTTTGCCATCCACCTCTGCAACAGAATGTAATATCTCTAAACCTCAACCACCTATTCCTGTATCTGGTGACACACTTTCCACCACAAATAATATGTTTACCCCTATTAAAGCTTCATCAACCATATCCGCTTCCTCATCCAGTTCCGGTATTCAACCTCCTTCTGACTCAACAATATCACAAAGTTCGAAAAAACAAAGAAAATCTCGGGACAGAAAACGGAAAAAAGAACTACTAAAAACTGTAATAGATATTAAAATGGCTCAGCATAAACCTCGAAAATCTACAAATGCAGAATATACAACGGATGAGGAAGACATGATTGTGTATGACGTTGAAAACGAACTCGAAATGATTCCTAAAGATAAATTCGCCATGAAGGATTGTTACAAAAACAATCCTTCTTCTTATGTACGTGCAATAACTCCAACACGATTTAGGAAAGTTTCTGACTAATTTTATTAATCACATAGATTGTTTAAAACAAACCTTTTTCAGTAAACAAAATTTTGTTTTTATTAATGCTTTTATTTTAAGATACAGTCTGACTTGGTGGGAACCCCCTACACCAAATTTTGTTTACTTTTATTACTTGATAACTGTTTAAAACGTGATTTGAAATTTTATCTTTTTAAAACTGTATTATTAATGCTTTTATATATTTTATCTAATGTTTTAATATTTTAACAAATGTTTGGCGCAGTATAGCCTAAATTGGCTCTTGCGCCATAAAACCCTACACTCACTCACACACTCACTCGACGTTTGAACATGGCAAATTCTGCCAGCCAGCTAGAATTCCTACACTAAAATAGAATTGAAGATTGCTGCCTTGGTCATTATTGGGGAAAGATTTTCTACAACTCATTGGTTGCATGTATACACTGATAGTTTACTCTCGACACTTTAGCTTAAACAGGGCTGTTGGCTCAAATTATATTAACTTTGATCCTGAAATGGCTGCTGTCGAACTGGCTTTGACTGAATCTCTAAAAGAGATTGTTAGAACATTGTGATTTCATTGATTCTTGGACCACTATTAAAACAATATCTTCCCTCCTACTTTCAATCAATGAACATGTTCTTAATTGTCAGCTTTTGATTAACTCTTTGAAAGATAATGGTCGCAATGTCACTTTGCAGTGGATTCCAAGTCATTGTGGAATCATGGGTAATGAGTTTGCTGACACACTGGCCAAGGCTGGCTGTGACCTTTCCCAACCTCATCCTTCTGTTTGGTAACAAAAATGCTAAATCATCCATGTTAAATTTGCTAGATGTATGGCTCATTTTCGAGGGGAAAAAATTTGAAACTCTGTGAGGGGAATAAGTGGAGTTCCGTAGTAGAAAGTCCTATTCCTTGTAACCTGCCTAGACCTGTCAGTGTTACTAACTTAAGAATTGCAGCTTGAAAGGACTACCTCACAAAACACCTGTACATATTTGGTTTAACACATTCCCCAGTTTGACCTTTATGCAATGTTACACATAGACCATTTGGTCTTTTGTTCAGGAATTTTTTATTGCGTTTCTGAATGTATTAAGTTGTTTGTCACAGACGGATGTCAGTGATACCCAAGTCTGGTGTAGGGTAAAAAAAAATGTTTATACTACATGTTTTGCTTTCTTTAGCAAACTATATATTTTTATTTAACGAGCTGCAAAGAAAATTTCAGTTAATGAGTTTATGAACATATTTTTTGTATGAAATTCACAAAAGTATTCAAATTTGAATTCAAAGTTAACTAAAATATCGTTTTCCAATTGTTTCTTCATTTACTAATTATTTTTTAGCTTTCTATTTCTGTCCAGCTGAAAGATCTTTGCCATGGTAAGGTCAGACTAGAACTTGACATCCATTCCATACCTATGTGAAGATTTTGGGATCTAACAGATTTATTAACATAACATCAACCCTGCTTCACGATTCTGACTTTGGTTAACGTCTAAACAGTTCAATGTATTTAAATTCCAACATCTCAAGTCGCTGTGTGTGAGTTTAATAATCAAATATGTCTTATGCTAATTCATAATGTAACAAGCTGCGTTGCATAGGCCCTCAGTTAGCTTGGAGATTTCGGTTTCAAAGGATTGGCCCAGAAAGAACAGAAAAATAAGATATCATTGTGTCGAAGTCGTTATCAAAAAGAAATCTATTGTAAATTCGTCCTTTTGTTGAAACAATTATATTTAATATTATATCAGAGAAAGTGCTGGTCCGTTTTTTTTCCGTCTTACAAATTTGAATTCTGTTTTTTGTAATTCTTTCCCTAGCACTTGTGACGGCCTAATGAACCTAAACCCTAACCCTAAACTATGAGCACTAATAACCCTAAATGAATTACTTTTTGGAAACTTTGAAATTATTTCATTTGAGGCAATGTAAAATTATAAGAATTGCTCATTTCTCTCATATTCTTTCCTTCGATATCTAAATTTCCTATGAATTGTTTGAGATTCAGAATTGGATATTTAATAAAACGCGCTTGGAAAACTGTTGTTGCGTATTAATGAAATGAATAGATTTGAAAGGTTGCATCATTGTAACTCCTCTTCACTGGCGTAGCTGGTTCTGAGGTGGCCCTGTATTAAAATTCCTTCGGGGTCCTTTTTTAGGTAAGAGAGCCCTGTTAGTGGGACTGTAGATACACATGTTGGGGCCCTGTATCATTGATACGGCGGTAGCTACGCCCCTGCTCCTCTTTCTGTTATTTTATAAAAAGCGATTTTTTTTAATATTAATATGTTAATCCAAGCATTTATATATCAGCGGAACTTGTGGCCGCGGTAGCCGAGTGGTATAGGTGTCGGACCGTGGCTTGCCTTGAGTTCGAGCCCAGTACCACTAAAGACCCACCGTGTAGGGCAGTGATGCACGTTAAATCTGTCGAGAGCTGAAACGTCCTCCCGTTGGTGTGGTGTGGTAGTTAGGAGAGAGGGGTGCCAGCTCAGGTGTCGTTAACGTCACCTGACCATGGTTCAAAATTACGTGGTCCGTCGCCAAAAGCCCTCGTGTAGCTGAACAACGTGACGTTAATATTCAATGAACCAATCAATCAGCGAAACTTAAAAAATATTAAACTTTTTTATGCCTTATATCACTAAAAAGTACACTGCTTTGAAAAATTAGGAGAGCAAACAAAGAAGTGAAGAAATCAATGCATGATAGCCAAGCATGGGCTTAAAATGGAGAGTGTAACAAAGCTTAATAGAGAAAAAAAGTAAAAAAACAACAACAATTGCATGAGAACTAATTCTTTGGAATAATATAAAGAACATGAAATGATGCAACATTTTGGTTCCATGTAAATGACAAAATCTGATTGTTTAGAACTGTTTAATATGGTGTGTGGTCCCCCTTGAAATGCTAAGACTGCCGCACACCTGTAAAGCATAGCTATGATGAAATTATCGATGAGACTTTGGGTTCCACTTTTCAAGAAATGCAATCTCCACGTTTCAGACAGCAAGCGAAGGCTCTGATCTCGTTGAATGTGACATACGAATGAGTCCCAAGCATGCTGGATAAAATTTAGGTCAGGAGAACATGCTGGCCTCTCCATTCGCTGTATGCTGCAGTATTTTAACTTCATGTAATGTGATCTTTCCAGTACGAAGTGCCTCCTCTTTTACGCCATCTGGCGTCACACTCTAAACAGGAGTGGCCGACCCAAATGACCTTGCGGGCCACTTCAGAAAAACATAGTCCCGTGGACCTCATATAAAAAATATATTTTTCTATTGGACTTGAACCCATTACAAACATTTATTGGATTAAAACAGAGGCAACGTGATAAAATGGAAACAGTTATGGGATTAATTTTACACAAAACTAAAAACGAAAATATTGCACAAAATATTCGCATTTTGCATAATTGTATTGAATCTCGTGGGCCGCAAAATTATTCAAGACGACCCGCGGGTTGGCCACCCTTGCTCTAAACTGTATCCGGACTCGTCCGTAAACAGCACATGACTCCAATTACTTTGCATCCAATCTCGATGTTTCTTTGGGCCGCTTGGTGTCAACGAATACACACCATTGATCTACATGCACACGGGTGCAGCCCATTTCGGCTTGACTTGAGATATTTTGCCAAAAGAATATCTTTGAACCCACGTCGTATTGACTGTTCTGTCTCTACGAGTGTCATTATTTGCACCCCTGGATGACCTTGTCCTAGCTGACATCGAATTCTTAGAACCGATTCCACAGTCTTTCAATGACATTTCTTGCCACGTCAATATTTCTTTGTGTTTGCCCGGATTCCAGTCTCGATATTACATCAAGCTGTGGATTCCGGTCACATTTTCCTTTTCTGAAAAGTTGAATTTCACAACTGAGACAACGAGGAAAAAAACTTCTATACGCACATTCGCGATTTCTCCCTTTATAGCTTTTTTGGGGGTGTTGGAACATGGAAGTTTTCTTCTTCTGTTTTCTGCTACACTTAAGACTACGAATGTTTTGTTTTACTTTAGTTAACAGATGAAATATTTGTTTAATTTCTCTCTAAATCCTTGTGCTCCCTTAATTTTTTTGAGCAGTATAGATTAGCATTATCTTATTATATCTGCATTGACTAAGAGAAATAATTTTTTCAAAATTCAAAGATTAAGGTAGTGTGAAGTAATACAAATCAAAGTTACTAATTACGAAGAACATTTCCCTTGGAAGAAACAGCGCTTTTTATGTGTTATATGAAACAATGTTTCTTTTTTCATTCCTTTCCATGCTTCGTTTCTTTCTTTCTCTCTCTTTATTACTATTATTATTATTATTATTATTATTGTATAAATAATACTATAAAAAACTGTTGAATATTTTCTTAATTCTTGTAGTGCCACTTCCCAGTAACGAGGCAGAATTTCTTAGAATGCATTGACTAACTACTACCGAACTCCTAAGAAAGCGATACTAGAACTCAACCGTAGCTTTGAAACCTATTACGTGTATATATATAAATTGAAATACCATGAAAGTGTGCTAACTCTAAACTTTCCATATCACTGAAAAGCAAGAACTAACCAGCGCTTTGAACATGCCGCTCATTTACCACGGTTGCCAACTCAAATGTCGTGCTCAAAAATAGCTACAAATTCACTCAACTCAGCTAAAAGTAGCAGCTAAAATTTTTAAAGAGTTATTCCATATACAGAGTAGAACCTGTTTTTGTGCGGTCCTTTTTTATGCGATTTTTTCTGTGTCATCTTTTTTTATGCGGTATATGAACTTCAACGGCTTTGACGTCACTAATGCTTTCTGTCAATGTACTAGTGGCGTAACAGAAAATGTTAGGG
>BMAV01012720.1:75976-101418 GCA_019973955.1 Trichonephila inaurata madagascariensis
GAAAAGGGGGAAACGGACGAGAAGAGGAAACCTGAAGCGACTTGGACGGAGAGAGAAACTTGGAGAGATAGAGCCATGGAGTAAACTGGAGCCCGGAAAAGCTAGGGATTGACCTCGAGTGATAAAGACTGTCCGCCCGGCCTTGGCCTATTTAATGAATATTTTTGAATCTATTAAATACTAATTAAAATTTTTAAAATGAGGCTGTAAAAAATTTTTCTTGTGTACGAATGACTGACGACGTTACAAAGGAGTTTCAGCGCAGTTGCCAATCTCCAAAACAGAAAAAGAAACTGGACACTACTAACAGAAGAGATTTAAGGTTAAACCTGACAAGATTGATACTAAATGTTGAAAATTTGTTATTGTAGCAATAGATTCATCCCTCCCATTAAAATCAATTGTGTGTTGTTTGGTTATTTTATTTAACAGTTATTTTTTTATATTAATTAACTTTTAATTTAATTAATTAACATATGCTTTTTAAACTTTTAACTCTATAATTCATTAGTTGGCATTAGTTTAGACATTTAAGTTGATAAATTTTCAAAAATTCAATATTAATTAAGCAGGAGTCTACCCTATACCGAAACACATGGCAAGAGGTCTATGAGACAAAAAAGTTTCTGTTTTACACGGAATATTTGAAGGAATATTTAATGCAGTCTAATAATTAATTATGTGTATAATTAATTATATATATTATGTGTACAATTAATTATAAAAATACATAAAAAATGTATAATATCTTTAAAATATTGTAAAACATTGTGTATGCTACTAATAAAGTTCATCAAAATGCATATTTTGAAAAATTTAAAAATTGTGTTAATAAATTATCTGCAGTTAAATATCAGGAAATTTTAAGAAAATATTTAAAAGACTTTAAGATTTTAAACCAAAAAAATACAAATATTTTAAAAAATACAAATATTTAACTCAATGAAAAAACATCCTTTAGATAAATAAATTGCAAAATTTCAAGTGTGAATTTTAAATTTCAAATGACGATTATTAGAATTCCTATTTTAATATCTTACCAAAAACGTTTCAGAACATAACCACTCATCTAAGACATAAACGAGAGGCTTTTCATCAGTGTTCCGTAGAACACTGGTGCACTAAAAATTAAAAAGTTGGTCTTTTCAGTTTGCAACAGTTTTTATTTACTGTTTCATTTTACTATTATATTTCTCAGAAATCCTTTGAAATGTATTTTTCGTGATTGTGAAAAGATTTAAAAGCGTTAATATGTATATTAAAGAAAAAAATTAAAGTAATAATAGGTTCCAATCTATATATAGCAATATTTAAACTCTTTAAAAAAGGCAACAATAAGAATGTCAAAATTATGACAGAAATTTCTTATAAAAAGCAACAGAAAAAGAATTTAATTAAAGTTTTATTGTTACAGAACAATAATTAATATGAAAGAACAAAGGTACTATTTTTTTTGGTTGTTTTTGTTTTTTCATTCTTAGTATAAATCTATTTAATTTAAGTGGAAGCAAAATGTGCATTACAGAAATAAAAATATGATGAACACAATTTATAAAGTAGATAAGCTAGTGATTTTTTTTTCAAGCAAAATCGTTGGGAAAGCCGAATAGATGCATCAAAACCACTAAGGTTTCAAGTAGGAGGGATATATGGTGCTTTACTTGCTGTTTGTAATAATTCGGGGATTGACAACTCTAGAAGAGTTGAGGCTTCTGGACTATTAAGTTGTGTTAAACAATTTAAATTCTTATGCTGCATTGTAATTTGGTACAAAATCTTAAATTGTATCAATCCGATAAGTAAGCTCTTGCAGACAGAAGACTATTGTAACGTCGTCAGTAGTTAGAAAACAAGAAAATTTGTCACAGCCTCATTTTAAAATTAAACAGTATTTAATAGCTTCATATGTTATTAAAAAAAAGTCCAATAACTATGCCAAGCCGGGCGGACAGTCTTTTTCACTGGAGGTCAATCCTTATTCCGAAAGGCACTCGACAATCCCTTGCTTTTCCGGGCTCCTCTCCAGTTTACTCCATGGGTCTCTGTTTCCATCCAGGGCTCCGTCCGTCTCACTCCAGGGCTCTATCCCTCTGTTTCCATCCAGGGCTCTCTCTAAGTTTTTTTCCTCTCCGTCCGTCCAAGTTTTTTTTTCCGTCCAAGTCCCCCTTTTCTCCTCAAAATTCACCCCTTTTAAACACCAGAGGCGGTTCCACCACACGCCTCTCGTCTTCCTCATTGGCAGGCCAAAAAAAAGGTCTGCCCTCGTCCCCGGGCAACATTGGTCTCCCATTTGCGCGGCAAACACATTCCTCGTCTGTCTGGAATCCAAGGGCGCCATAATTCTCATCCAACTTCTGAAACTTCCATTCATCTCACCACCTGGGCCACATAGCCCTATTCTTTAGGCACCGGCATTCTTTAGCCATTGTAAATTCCAGAGGAGCCGATGTCTGCGCTTGTCCGAGGCCAGACAACAAACAATGACCCCATGGCCACCTGCTCTTGTCACCCAACGTCTGTTTGGGGCCATAAAACTTCAGATGAATAGAGGGGTGAGGCTCACCCCAATCGAAGACGTCACACTATGATTTACCATCTGCTATGGAGCTTTTGAAAAATTGTAAAGATTTTTTCAAGGATCTTAGATCGGACACACACACAGCCTTTAATGAAATGCTTTGTGATGCTCGAGACGAAATTGACTTACCCACTAATTTCGAACTCACCCAGCCACGTCATAGAGTTCGAAGAAGGAATGTTAATTTCAACTATGTGGCACAAGATGATAGGATAGAAGATCCTGCTTTGAAATATAAGGCAGAGTTTATTTTTTCTCGTTAGATAAAGCTATCAATGCACTTGAATCCAGGTTTGATTTGATAAGTACCCACAGCAACTATTTCCAACTTTTATACAATATTTGTGATTTAAAAGATACTTCTCAAAACGATGAACTTAAGTATTGTAAAGATCTAGAAGCAGTGTTAACTGATGGGAATTCATCAGATATAAACGCGCTGGCCCTGGCAGACGAGATAGTAGCGGTTTTTGCTAAAAAAAAAAAAAAAAAAAAAAGTCCAATCGAGATCTTAAAATTTATATCGAACCTGGATTTTGCTCCAAATCTCGGTATAGTTTTAAGGATATTGTGATTACTCTCCCGATAAGTGTGGAAAGTGGAGAAAGGATTTTCTCCAAATTAAAACTAATTAAAAAATTTTTACGCTCCACAACTACCGAGGATCGGCTAAACAGCTTGACAACAATAGCTGTTGAACATGAACTGGCTGAAGAAAAATTAATGTTAAAGAAATTATAAAAAAAAATTCTCAGAATTAAAAGTGAGAAAGAAACACTTTTAAGTTTAACTCACGGTTTTTAAATGTATTTTTAATATGTAATTAGGTTTTAATATTTAGTGCTTCTATATAATTTGTTTTAGTATTTTTTTTAATATCTGTATTTTATAATTATACACTAGAAATAACTTTTTTTTTCTGTGCAACCCTAATTTTAATTTAGTGCCAAAAATATAAATTAATAAATTAGTATTTTTTGCTAATCAAAACTTCAACATTATTAATAGCAAGTTTTTTGCTCACGTTTTATTTTACCATTAAGCGTGGGAAGGATTTATATAGGTTATCCCTTTTAATTTTTGTTATAAACGGGCTGCATTTTACCTCATTGCCCGGGGCGGCGAAACTGCTAGCGCCGGCCCTGGATCCAGATTTCTCTTTTAAAATGAAACTTTATCAATGTATGTGTGTGAATGTGCTGAGAAATTTTGTGAGGGGAAAAAAATCTTCATATTTTAATGTGTTCAAATTGTTTTCTCTGATTGGAAGCTAGAATTTTTATGCAGTTAAAAAACACCATTTCGTGAGAAATATTGCTTAATAGTTATACTATTTTCTTAAATAGTCAAAATGATATTAGTATCTTTTTAAACATACATACTATAGGCATGACCAATTTTTGAATACAGACATTTTTTTATGAATTGTGATTTATTATGATAATAATAATGAATATTGTGAACAATCTCAATATTTAATATTGTGTGATTCAGAAAGATTCTTGAAACATTTCTGATTCAAAAAAATATATATAATTGCTCTTATTTTAAAAAATATTTCTAATATGGTGATGTAATCATTTCATTAGTATGATTCTAGAGTAGATTTTAAGATGTGTAAAGTTGTTTGATGTTTTTTATTTCATTAATAGGATTTTGAGTATATGTTAAGATGTTGTTTAATATGTGTTTCATGGTAACAGAAATAATAAGATAAATTGGTTTCACTAATACTTGTATATAAACATTTAGTTTCTGTGGTATAGGCTATTAATAAGGTAGAGAACTTGTATTAAAGAGTTATGTTATCATTCAAGGAAACATTTGCATTTAAAACATTTGTAATTTGAATACATCATACTTAGATAAAGTGTGTGTTGGTGTATTCTTAATTTCTCTCTTTAAAATCTGAACCAAGAGAATAGTAGTGTTATTTCTTCATACTATTATAATGAAAGAAATGTGATGCATATGAATATTAATTCTTAGTAAATATGAGATTTGAGTAAATATGATTGAGTTATTGATTTGAGTTATTTACTAGATAAGTGTAATTTGTATATATCTAATAAATAAGTTGTGATTATATCATTTACTTTGATTTTTTTTTATGTTAATGTATTGTAGTATGTAATTCTGGCCAGAGAAGGAAATCGTACAGTGTTAAAAAGGTAATGGTATCTAGAACTTTTAGTGATATCTCTTGTTGACAATTGAAATGATTTTAGTTGATCTTCAAAAAACAGAACTTTTCCTTTATCAGAAAAAGTTCTCTCTAGAAGGAAGAAGGAGTTAGTGTCGAATGTTGTTCCGGAACCAGTTAATGACGTCGGAGACCAGGAGCGAATGGTGTTGCTGCCTGAGGAAGTGGTGAGAAGGGTTTCCTAGAATCCTTGTCCCCAACGTTCCGAGATAGACTCCTCTGTGACGAAGTATATCTCTTTCCCCTATTTTCCAAAAGATCCCTTGCCGACAGAAGCTGCGAAAATTCCAGGCATTTCCCTAATTGCTGGGAAGGAATTTCGTAGCTGGGTGGTCGAGTTTCGGCACCTTTTTTGCCCAGCTGACCAGACTGTCAAAAAGAGGCACCTTATCATTGTGTATTCCTTTTCCCACCACTCGGTGACGCCGTCGCGTCTGAGAACATACAAATGTGCACCCAGCCTCGGCGCCTCTTTGGGACTAGCGGAAACGAGACCGGATTTGGCGCGGCAGAGGGGTATGACATCAAGGGAGCCGAGCCCGGAAGGCGGCAGCAGACCCAGGGGGACTGAGGCCGACAAAGAGATGAGCGGTAGATGACTAGGAGAAAGAGATGATATAAAAAGGGCGAGAGAGTCCGGACAGAAAAAAAAGACTGGATTTTTGAAGGGAGCGGTTCGGACGTCTCTTGAGCGATAGGAAGAGCGATAACGAGCCCGCGAAGTACAGCGGTCTCCTGGCTTGAAAGATCGAGGAAACGGTAGAGAGTACGGAAGAGACTCGAAGTGATTACGGACCAGCCCGCGAAGTACAGCGGTCTCCTGGCTTGGAAAATCAAGGAACGGAAGAGAGTGCGAAAGAGACTCGAAATCGTTACGGACCCTTTTGATATTGAACTGTAATAGAATATACCGTTTTATTTATCTTTTTTTTTTGATGATTTTCATATGGAAATAAATAGTTAACCTAGAGCTGAGTGAAATCATTACACCTCTAATAAAGGATGCGTGAGGACCGTTTAAGGGAGCAGAGAGCAAAATCGTGCTCTGTGTGTAAGATCGTGATGTAGATATTCTCTAAATAAAATTGTATATATTTATATCCCTAGCCTTACTGTGTGTTTTCGTACTCAATACGTCACAAGAGCGACATACAAACAAAAATTTTAAAAATTGATTTTTTCATATAAGTACCGTATATACTTTTAAATGCATTTAGTAAAAAGCTGTTAATTTCAAATTACAAGCAGACACTTCATTTTTTTTATATGTATGGATGATAAGTTATTATAGTATGATGCTTTAACAAACATATATAAAATTAAGTCATCAATACATATATAAGAGTAATTTTTATCTGTACTTTTAGTAACAAAATTACATTAAATTTACATTAGAATTCAAAACAATTAGTTACTTTGTAACGATACATATTAATTTTTGTGAATTATTATGAAGCATAGATCAAATTCATTAGTGTAATAAAAAACTCAATTTTCATATTTACATTCACAATTGGTAATTTTTTAATATATAATATATTGAAAATTTCCTATGTACAAGAAAGAATAACAGCAAACACTTAAGTTTCAATTCATCACATAATTATAACTCAGTTAAACATTAATACAATTCACTTACCACCATTGAGCATATTTTTATGCTATAGATATATCTATTTATACACATATTATTTGATGCTAACACATATTTATAAAAATTGATATCCTAAAACTTTGAGTTCATTATTAAATAAATAACAATAAATAATTTTGTTCCAATCCATGCTTTCAAATGTTAAAATCTTTAACATATTTAAGAGTTGGGATGCACAATTTGTAATACTAATGAGAAAATTTCTGTCGACAATATACCAAAAATACAGTTAATTAAAAATTAGTAGTTACAAATAAGTATTTGAACATAAAATTGATCTTTTGTATAATATATATTAGTTCGAGTAGGAATATCTCTCTATGAAAACAATGTATGTCATGCTCTATGAATTCATTTTTATTTTACTAGGATTTTGTTTGATTCAGATTCTCGCAGTTATGAATTTACAACAAATTCTAACTTTTGCTTACTTCTGTATTGTAATTTTACTTTAGTATGAGGTTATATCTGTGGAGTGGAGAAGAATTATTTAAATTTCATGTAAACTAAAATGAAGATCATATATACAACCAATTAGAGTGAAATTTTTACAATTCTGAAAATCCAGGAGTAAAATTAATAAAAATTCATTGTCATTTTTTATATATAAGGATATTTACAAAATTATAAACAGTATTTACCAAAACTCACTTTATGTACATGAATTGCATTAGGAGGAAAATATTTAACCAATTCTAGGTACATTTATATAAATGGTGGTTTCACATTTACGGAGATTTTTAATAACTATTTAATAGTAATAAGTGAAAGAAATTTAAAGCTTTAACACTTACATACATATTGATATTTGTTATTTAAATCTTTTGTTTATTATTCTCTAAATCTTACTGGGTTTTTTTTTATCTTTCTGCCACAGCTGGTAGTAGGCTGTTCATCAGGCAACGGGTGAGTTTCTTTAGAATTTGAAATCTCATTTTTCTGTCCAACACTAGTTTGCTCATTTGGATTGTCCATTGCCAATAAACAGGAAGATTTCAATCTATCCACAGAGATATTAATTGGTTTATCTTTGATTATGATGGTCAAGTATTTTTCACAACATATGGTAGTTCGAGTGATTTTGTCGATTCCAACCAACTCATGTGAGCAGGATTTTAAATCTTTATGCACAAAGATGTTTTGCCTCTTGTTGATAGGAGATTTCAGTGGCTTTACTTCTGCCATGTGTTGCTGTAATTTGGTTACAAAATTTTTTGGGCCCATGGTAATAGTAAGTGGATAAAAAAACTCGCCAGGTAATTTAATGGAAGTACCATAGACCATATTTGTGCTAATGTCAGGTCTTATGGCAGCACTTAAGCCTAACAACAATGTCGGTAGAAACTAATATTGTTGTGAGCCTTTCAATGTCCTATGCAAATGCTCAACTTTCCCATTACATTGAGGGTGGTAAGATGTTATGTGAGCTACTTTAGCACCACATATTGCAGCAATGTGGAAGGTTTAAACTTGAACGAACAATTGCTTTGCATTAATTCTTGCAACTCTTCAGCCTTAATTTGCTCTTCTGCAATTGCATCAAAGTTGATATCAGAAATGGATTCAATTCTCGATAAAGCGTTATCTTTGCCCAATATATGTTGAATATTACAACTAAATTCTGAGATATACTGGAGTTGTCGTTGTTGTTTTGGTGAAGCTTTTCCATTTTTCTGTTTGAATGCAAAAGTCAGAAGCTTGTGGTCGGTTCAGATAACAAAATCATTTCCTTCCAGCAGGTGTTTGAAATGTTTCACACATTCCCAATAATTCTCTATCATAGCTACTATATACTTTCTGCGACTCATTTAGATTTTTCGAATAGAATGTTACCTTTATGTCACTATATACTCAGTTACACTATGACATGCCACGGATAAAAAATAAAAATGATTATATAGACTACAAATATTTGCAAGAACTTAGAAGTTTATTAAAAAAAGATCAAGGATACTTGTAACAGAAGTTGAGTTAGGTGAAAAAAAAAAGATTTTGAGATAATTCACACAAAATGATAAAAAGCTTTACTTCATATATATGCTCAAACAGACAATTGATTTATTTCGGTAAAAATATGATAAAACAAAATCATTTCCCTCAAATAGAGCAAATCTGTATGTGCTGATGATTTTATAGCAATGAATTTTTCTTAAATATATATATATTTCTATCACATGCACTCATATATACAATAAAACTCCCCTTGGTGCAAAAATCAATATATATAAAAGCTTTTATAAAATGAATAGTTTATAAAGACATATACACATTTTCTGTTACTTTCGGAATCATGTTTAAGAGTTTAGTGCTATACTATTCGAGTGCCTTTCCTGTTTTTATATTCCTTGAAAACAGCCCAATTTCACTGCTATTATATAGCAAATTGCTTTAATATCTATAAATAATCGATTCATTTATGTTTTATTTATTATAGAATTTTGATTTGTGCAAAATTCACTCTTGATAATTTGGAATTTTATTTTTGCACTCAAAGTTTTACTTTTCAACTTATGTGACACCCCAATTGGATGATTTATTCTAAACCATTTGAGTGAGAGCGTTTCACTAACTTCGAGCTATAAACCTACACTGTGGAGCTATATTGTGGACGAGCTTCGTAATTTTGAACTTCTGTCAAGTGACGAGACCGACACTCCACTCTCCAAACTTCCACATCAGACTACATCAACGAGAGAACTTTGAGCTACGACAAATATAACGTGCATCAACACTGTAACGAAGCCGATCTCTTCCCCCTATTTACTAACAGATCCCTTGCCCCTTGCCGACAGAAGTTGCGAAAATTCCAGGCATTTCCCTAATTGCTGGGAAGGAATTTCGTAACGGGATGGTCAAGTTTCGGAACCTTTTTCCCAGGCTGACCGGACTGTCAAAAAGAGGCGCCTTAACATTGTGTTTTCATTTTCCCGCGATTCGGTGATGACGGCGCGTCTGAAAACGTACAAATATGCACCCAGCTGTCGGCGTCCCTTAGGCGAGAGAACAGGAAACGAGACCGATTGGCGCGGCAGAAGGGTAAGAGATCAAGGGAGCCGAGACCGGAAGGCGGCAAAAGAACAAGAGGGGTTGAGTCCGACAAAAAGATGAGAAAAGGATGATTAGGAGAGACAGAGAGGATATAAGGAGGGCGAGAGAGTCCGGACGGGAGACTGGATTTTGAAGGGAGCCGTTTGGACGTCCCTTGAGCGATAGAAAAAAAAGCGATAACGAGCCCGAGAAGTACAGCGGTCTCCTAGCTTGGAAGATCAGGGAACGGTAGAGTGTGCGAAAGAGCACGGCGAATTTGGAGCTAGCAAACTCACTCAGACTCGGTGTGGAATTACCGAGAGTGAACCCTTTTTACTCACAATTTGAATAGGACTTTTCTCTAGCGGGTGAAGTTACGCCCTTATTTTATTCGAAAGAGACTCAAAATCATTACGGACCCTTTTGCTATTGAATCGTAAAAGAATATACTAATTTTATTTTTTTGATGACTGAAATAAATAGTTTATCCAAGAGCTGTGTGAAATCATTACAGCTATACTATTTATATATCTGGTGGCAGCGGGTTGCATTTAAGTGGAATAAATGCTGGAATTTACGCCTGAATAGTAAAAAGATTATCTTCTAAATCGAGTGAGACGGACTCTTTTGGGTGTGTGCGCGATATACGAGAGAAACTGTCCCAGTCAAGAGAGTGGACTGTTTATACCAGCTGAGTTAAAAGTTCGCGAAGGAAAAAGGGTGCGGCTACGGAGGAGGAGTGCTTCAAGCGACCAAAGAAGGGAAGGCGCAGCACCCCATTGTGCGAGAGGGTGTCCTTTTTCTCTGAGATTATGCTCGGAGCAGAGTAGTTATTTATTTATTTGTTAGCTTAGTATTTTATGGAAATCTAAGTGAATTTTGTGCTCGCGCTAATGAGTTTTGTTTGCCCAGAGTCTAAAAGAGATGTTTTAGTATGAAAGTGTGCTTTTTTTTATTATGTTAATTTGTGTACAGGACCAGAATCATAGAATTGTGTTTTTATTTTATGATATTGATAGAGGCGTACGTTTGTAGTGTTAAGTACATATTATCAATTTTTGCATAGTTACTTTACAGTTTTTTAGCAATACCAATAGGATTGTATGGTATTGGTATAAGTGTGATTTTTTCATTTATTGTAGTACACTTGTTTAGTTGTTTATTGTGTATTATTGCATAGTTACTTCAGAGTATTTTAGCAGTACTAATAGTATTGTATTGTTTTGGTATAGGTGTGTTTTCTTCAATTTATTGTAGTACTCTTATTTAGTTGTTTATTATTGCATGATGACTTTCCTTTTAAGATTAAGAAAAGGTGACTTGTTAGAGGTAGCAAGGGAATTAGGGGTGGAAGTCAACGGTGATCTAAGAAAATTACAAATTAAGGATAGAATTTTACAAAATGAGAATAATGATATAGAAACGATTAAAGCGGTGATGGAGGGAGTTTTAGAAGAAAAAGAACGGGGAAGAATAAGTAGGGATCAAGGATTTGAGGAGCGTAAGCAAATGAGAGAATTGGAGTTAGAACGACTAAGGGCTAAACTCAGAAATAAGTTGAAAGAACAAGAGCTCAATGTGAATGCAGGTGATAAAAAGAACAACCTTACAAATGCCTGTTATTTGTTAGGAAACCCTACCGCAGAATTTAGTGAACCGGTTAGAAAGTGTAAGCCGTTAATTAACCCGGTAGTTAATGAAAGAGTGGAGGACGCCACATCTTGCGATTTCGAAAAGGAGAATTGTGACCCCCTATGAGATACACGAACGTTTTTCAACCGTCTGAAGTGATGGGGATAGTAACAGAAAAAAAATAAAAGGTGTAAGATTGAGGAAGGAAAAGGAATCAATGGGTATAGAATTAGTGATGGTGAAAGGGAATGGGAGAGACCAGTCGAAAGAAAAAAACCCATTATTTGTTATTATTGCAACGAGGTTGGGCACATTAAACCCGCTTGTCCTAAACTTATGAAAAACGATTTTGAAACAGTGGCTACTTTAAGAATAAACTCGGAGGATGAGGACTCTTTTGAAAAATTTAAAGTTAATTTTGAAATAAATGGCGTAGAGCGTAAATGTTTAAGAGATACCGGGTCTACCATAGATTTGTGTACAAGTAGGATAGACGAGAACGATTATTTGGGAGAGTATGTTTGGGTCAAAAGCCCGTTGGATGACGTGTGCCATTATTTACCTCTCGCAAAGGTAAAATTTAAGACCAAGGGAGGCGTGTTTAACGCGAAGGCTGAAATTATATATAAATCTGATAGCAACTCAAGTGAAACTTACCTGTTAAGCAACCGCACCGCGGAACTCATTGAGTCAAGTGAAAAGAGCGTGCTTATGATGAATACGATTGTGATTCAAAACGCTAGTAAACTAGTTTCTTTCGAGAAGGAAAAGGAGGTATGTTAAAAACTCGGGAAGTGACTGTTCAATTGAAATCACAGATCCAGTTTTCAACGATAGAAATTCTATCGTTGAACCAACGATAGAGTTTCCGGCGTTTGTCGAAAAAAATGAAGGAGAGTCAGCTCAATTAAAGAACTCCGATTTTAGTTCAGAGCAAAAGAAGTGCAAAGACCTCAATGCATTGTGGGAAAAAGCTAAATTAGGTTTAGACGAATATTGTCAAACAAGGGAAGAAAATCTAGAGAGGGATACTGGAACGGAAGAAGGGGACAAATTCCGAAAACTAGATTGTGACGGGCTCACGCGTCTTTTCTGTAACATAACATCTGGGTTCTTTGACGGCCAAGATTAATGGCAACTCTTTTCCAACCAAAATCCAAGAAGCGAAATGCGAATATGAAATGCAAATAAGATAGCTTTTAAAAGAACAGCAGTAAGCAGTATGGCAATTTGGGGAAAGTTATGTTTGGAAGAGATACGAGTGTGAATTGACAGCCTTTCATAAAGTTAGAGGGATATCCAGCCATTGATACAAGGTGCATACCATTGCACGCGCGCCCAGACGTTTCCGTACCGTGATAGAATCTTAGTTTGGATTAAGGTAGGACTGATCAGTTGATAATATTATCAGAAGTGAGAGTAGGCGGGTAATATAATTTTTTAGATAAAGTGGTCTAAGTTACGCGATTCGGTTTAATTATATTTGTGTGATTGATCATTATAGATTCTCGCTTATATAAATTTATCTAAATTGTTAGAGGTTTAAGTGTTTCTCAAAGTGTGGGGCGCATCCCCCTGGGGGGGGGGCGCGATAACCCTACAAGGGGGCGCGAGCATATCGAAAATAAAAGATTAAATGAAAATTAATTTACTGTAATGAAGTAAGAAAATACTTTCTGACATAATAAAAAATACACATTTACACTGATAGAATTTATTTGTATTACTTCAACAAACATAAAAGCTTTCATTTCGATACATTCATTAGCTCTGATCCTATAAATAAATAAAAAACATCACATTTTGTTTGATTTGCTGTAATCCCACGATGAGAGATTTTTTTACTGAGTTTTCTCTCTTTTTAAATCTAAAATATACAATTTCAGAGAAAAGACAAAACCCATACCCAGAGAAACATTCCAGGAAGATAAAAAAATTCATCTGTTTGACCTTCGAACTTACTGCTATGGTTAGTTTGTTCCTTTTTTATGTCTTTATTTTTCATTTAGGGAAGTTGCAAATAATGCGCCTATACGAAAGAGTTATATGACATTTCGAAAAGCACAGAAAGCACTTTGAAGGATTATTTGGCCAATATTTATTTTTATGAGTATTCTGAAACATATAAAGCATGATGAAAAACGTTTTATATAATTCCTTTTTAGAACTAACATTTATAGTTTTACATTGATTAAACATTTAACGTGGGAGCGTTCGCGCGGGGTACAAACTACAAAAATTTGGCAGTTTTGCTTGTAGATATCATTCCTGTAAAGTTCGTGAAAAGTTTCTGTGATTTGTGTCCTTTATTAAGGTCGCGTACCTTAGAAACATTTTAATTCAGTTTTATTGGAATTTTTCTCAAATTATCAATGAACAAAGGTAGAAAGTAGGTAAGTATACTTTCTCTTCGTTAAATTATTCACTGGAATTGTGATTTTTATTGTGTACAATAAAAATAATTGTAAAAAAATCCCGCGCGACTATTACCATTATTATCGAATGCGCGTCTGCTCCCAAGTTAAAACATTTTGAAGTCTTCTCTTTTTAAATATTAAAAATAACACAATTATTCTTTATCGGAATTTAAAATTCTTTTTCATTATTTAACATTAATAATAAATGCTAATTTGTGAGGATTACAATTGCACACACACAGTTCGTTTAAATCTATTTATAATATGAGCATTCATTTAAGGGAACCAGGACATGCTCGAAAGAGTAAAATGCAAAAACTAAGACCCTTTGTTTATGAGACATATATCTTTTAAAATTTCCAATAGAGCTTAGATTTTCTATGTTCTAATAAAGATAACTTAATTATTCTATAGAACTATAAAAATAACTTTTTAGTTCAAAAGGTTTTTTTCCTGCTTAAGTTAAGTAATACATAATTTTTGAGAACTCATAATACATACTTATAATTGAGACATAGCCATCCTGTGATGACCATGTCTTACCGGTTCCGCGTAAGCTAGAGGTGTGGGATTATCAAAATGATGAGACATAATTCTTAATACAACTTTTATTAAGAGTAACTTATAATACTTAAATTTCTAATTTTGACAATTATTAATTAAAGTGAGAGTCGAGCCCAAATTAAATCACGTATTTAAGTCAGATCACGCAATTAGATTCTCTATCTCAATTATCCTAAATAATCCTGTTATCTAATTACTTATATCTAATATTACCTTTTCCAGTTTTGGTCCCTTGACCTAGAGAATATAATCTATAACTTTATATAAGAAGATTCTTGATCCGCAAGGTAGCTAATTCTTGATCCTCCAGATTCCACACTAAGCTTTGTCACGCTATTGATCAAAATGATTCCACACTACAATCTCTGAGCCTGCTACGCTATGCTATCTATGCTATTCCTATTTTTGCCGCGCTATCCTTTTATAGTATATCTCATTTACATATTCGATCCGTTTCTCTTCTTGGTATTGGGTTGGAAAGGTTTTGCCATTAATCGTGGCCGTCAAAGAACATAGGAGTTATGTTAATCAGAAAGACGCGAGAGACGTCACAATAATTAGGTACCATTTTTTAAAAAAGTATCTTTTGTTTATGCAAAATATTTTTTACTCATATATAAAACAATAAAAAAAATACAGTGTACCTATTTTTTTAGTAAAATTTTAGTATAGTTTCTGTAAAAAAATTATATATATAAAACTTTAAAATTTGGAAAATTCTTATTTTTCTGCTTTTTTTATGCATAAAACCCTTTTTAAAAAATTAGGTACACTGTATGCATAGGCATCTTGTATAGAAGTATACAAAATATGGAATCATTTAGAACAATAGTTTTTTTAAAAAAGATGTACCTAAATGCAGAAAAATATGCTTTTGAGAAAAAGTGAAAAACTAAAAAAAACAATGTTTTCGCATATTATACACTTGATTAGTATTCGCTATAGCCTATTTTTATATGCGTAATAATAATACTTAATCATTTTTTGGAGTTGCAAAAGTAATTTTAAATTCATATGTTTTAGTTAGCATTAACATAATTTTAGAGATACTTTCATGTAGGTACCATTTCTTACAACAATATTTCTAGAATACATAAAAATTTTTACAGATATATATAAAGCAACATATATCAAACATAATGAACCAGTTTTTTAATGAATTAATTGTATAATTTCTTTGAAATAATCATAAAACCTTAAAATTTTGAAAATATTAATTTTCTTTTTGCACATATAAATCTATTTTTTTTAAAAAAAAAATTAGACATTATGTACCAAAACTTATTTTGTTCACTATATGCATATGCATAATGTTGAGATATATTTATTATTCATTCAAATGAGAAAAAATTAGAAGTTTATATAGATTAAACACAGGAGAGACTACACACTTAAAATATGTCAAAAGGGGCGTGGTCATTTGTGTACATTTTTATTTTTCATATTTTAAGGCTATTTTATCAACAAACATATAAGTATTATACATTTTTGGATTCAGAAAAATATGCTCTATTTTTTAGAACCAAAATTGAAACATCGATTTTTCCAAGTGTATGATGTCCTGGTTCTCTTAAAAAAATCATTTTACATTTTTGTATTTATTGCCGTGCTCTTGGTTTTATTCTCCTTACAATTCAGCACGTGTCGACTGGGTGGCGTAGTTGGTTTGTCGCTGGCCATCTGCACCTAAGGTTGGGGGTTCGACCCAGCCCATGTCGGTGGATTTTCATGATGCAGAAAATCGACAGCAGCCATGAGCGGCTATGTCGTATGATTATTCGGCATGTAAAACATCCCTTGAAGTACCCCCGTTTGGCTTGGCAGACAAAATTCTTTAAAAAAAAATTCTAAAGTTCAATTTTGCATCGTCAGAGCTCAGGTGCCTCCCTTTGAGGAGGAAACTGGGCATCAAAATTACTTGCGGCAATTGGTATCGCCTATTATACGGTGCCGTACTAAAATGTGATGCCAGATCCTGGGGAATGTGTGAGCTAGGTCTGCAAAGGTAAAAAATACCAACATTTGAAATTACACGTTTTGCTCAGACGTCGGATAGTTTGCCCAGACTCACGCCGATGTTAGCGAGGATGCTAATTGTGACGGATATGATAGAGAGCAACATAGACTAGACTATTTTTCTAATGACATTTAAACTTTTAGAAATGGATGATGGAAGAAATAAATCTTTAAATAAATATCATTTTGCTATCTGTTCCAATTTAAAAATTATACATACGAAAGATAACATGATAATTATCGTATTACTTAAAAGTAATTTGTTAAAATATATATTACTTAAAAGTAACAAATACAAAATTTAATACTTTCTTGTGAATTTGTACGGTTTATAATTAAGATCGCATGTTAGCTTTAGCGACAAAGCGCATTATTATTGTATAAGGGGGGGGGGCGTGATAAAAATTATGATTGAAAATTGGGTCGCCAGTAGTGAAAGTTTGAGAAGCACTGGTTTAAGTTATAATCTTAATAAAGTCATATTAAGAATTTAAAATGTCTGCTCATTTTGAGAATCCCACACCTCTAATTCACGCTGACAATCAAAGATATGGCCATCAAAGAACGGCCATATCACATTGGCGCCCGAACAAATTTAATTTATATGACCCTGGGGTAGGAAGCTCGAGTGGGTTTGGTATTTTACCAGAAGTGTGCTTTTCCGGGTCGGAAAACGTGACAGAATTTTTGGAAGCCATAGACAATCAAATAAAATTACTAGAAATACCTAGCGATTTAGCATGTGCTTATTTGAAAGGTCATCTCCGGGGAAGGGCCTGAAATTGGTATCAGATATTCGGATCAGTGTTAGTGCAGGATACCGCCACGGATTTCGCGCAGCTAAAAGCAGGATTATCAAAAGCATTCCCCGCCATAAGAAATAAGAAAGATTTGGAAACGAGGTATTTTGCATCTCAGCAGTGAAGGAATCAGGAGCCAACGGATTTGGTGTACGATTTATTAAAACTGCACCATAAATTAGAACTAGGGATGTCACAGGCAGAGTTGGTAGGTCACATTTTTGTTAGACTCGAACCACAAGTTCAGGACTATGTGGAGGTCCAAAATTCACAAAACACGGTACAACTTTTGGAAATCTTAGCTAAATTTGAAGACAGGTATTCTTGCAAATCAACACGGGGTTCTCAGAATAGTGATAATGTGGAAAGAAGGAGTCGAAATGAGCGTAGGATGTTTAATGTTGATGATAATCGCAGAAACTGGAGAAATTCAGAAATTGGGAGTAGAACAAATAATGGAAGAAATGATTATAGGGATAACTATGAAAATGGCCGTTAAGGAAATAAGTGGGTCGAGAGTAGGAATAGATTTCAGAACGATGACCGCTTACCAATTTAGAAAGGGAGATCGAAATGATGATTTTAATAGAGGGGACCGCAGAAATCGGGGTTCGAGTGAGAATTTCAGTCGAGGCGATAGGATGCAAAGGGGACGATTGAATGTTTTAAAAGTTAATGAGGTTCAAAGTAATCAAAAGAACTCGGAAATGGATATACTGATTAAACTTTCTACGATATATATCTCCAGTGGAACTTCCATATGTTCCTTCCTCCCGTTAGTGTGGTGTGGTAGTTAGGAGAGGGGGTGCCAGCTCAGATGTCATCCACGTCACTTGACCATGTTTCAAAATTATGTGGTAAGTCGCCAAAAGCCCTCGTGTAGCTTAACACTGCGACGTTAATATTCAATCAATCAATCCCTATGTTCCTATTTTATTAAATGACACATTTTTGAAAGCATTATGGGACACTGGAGCGGAGAAATCATTTATATCTGAGGGAATATATAAAAAATATTTTTATAAGCAAATAAAAAAAATTGCGTGCTCAGGTGATCACAGCACAGGGAGCGAAATGTCAAAATATAGGAATTGTAGAATTGAATATTCGAATTAGAGAGTTTGAAAAACCTTGGTTGTTTCATGTGTTGACGGATTTGGAATACCCATGTATTCTTGGGGTAGATTTCATAAGTGGATCAAAGATTGTTTTAGACTTTGATCGAAAATCGTTAAAGATTCCCGATGTGTGCAAATAGAGAAGGTGGTTAAAACAATTTAGGAAGAAAATGTAGAAATAGATCTGTCTAAGACAAAGCTGGAAGATATCTAAAAACAGGAGTTACAAAATTTTTTTAGTAGTTTTAAGGGATTGTTCTCAGACAAACCAGGTCTTACTCATGTTTTATACCTGAAATTGACACGGGAGATAGTCCACCGGTTGTTTCCAGGCTGAACAGGTATGATCTGTGATATGGTCGATCTATGGCGACCATATCTTTGGTGGTCAGCGTGAATTAGAGGTGTGGGGTTCTCGAAATGAATCGACATTTTAGAATTCTTAATATGACTTTATTAAGAGTTTGACTTAAATTTCTAATATACTGGACAAACTTATATTAAGTGAGAATAAACCAAAACACGTAGCCGTAGCTAAAATGGATCGCGCAATTGGATCACTTATCTAAATAATTATATTATCTGCCTACTTTCCATTCTAATAATATTACGAATTTTGATATCAAATAATCTGTCCTACCTTGAATTCCATGCAACGGTTCAATCACTTTCAGATAGGCTGTTAGGCACGCGTGCAATAGTATGCACCTTGTAGTAATGGCTAGGAATCCGTGAATCTTTGGTAGGTTGTCAAATTACACTTCTATCTTTTCCAAACAGAACTTTCTCTAAATTGCCATCCCGCTTACTAAACTTCTGTTCTTTTAAAGGCTATCTTATTTGCATGTACACTTGCATTTCACTTCTTGGATTTGGGTTGGAAAAGATTTGCCATTAATCTTGGCCGTCAAAGAACCCAGAGGTTATGTTACAGAAAAGACGCGTGAGCCCATCACAACCCCCTCCAAGAAGGAAAACGTGATTTATTCGAGAGTCTAAATGGCCCTTAAGAAATTACGTGCCTAAATTTTTATTTCTTAATGTCCTCACTTTCTAAGTTTTATTTAAATTTTAATCTTGAATCCTCATTTTAACTCTTAATTTTCAATATTTAACTTAAACTTTAATTTTCAGTATTCATCTTAAAAATTAAATTTAATATTCCTCCTTAATTTGAACTCTTGACAGCCACAATAAATTTTACTCAATTAACTACACCAACATTAACAGTTTTGCATTTTAATCATGGTAGATTCTCACTTTTACATATGTGGGTATGCCTCCTCTGAGCGGAGTGACCAGGGAAAAAACCATCCTTGACTTGGATGGAAAAAACGAGGTCCATATACCCCTTAACTAACTTAACTCTACTTAATTACTACTGTGACGGCTCACGCTTCCTTTCTGTAACATAACCTGTGGGTCCTTTGGGCTGGGTCCTCTTTCAGGAAGTCTTCTGGAAACAGTCACCCTTGAAACTAGGATGCTAAACGGAATATCCTGTTCGTAGACGTGAGCGGGACGCAAACACTGGCCTCTCTCATGAAGTCTTTTTGAATACACGGGTTCCTGTGGCTGCATACAATCTACAAGATATCTGAGAAACTGTTAAGTCTCGCTATAATGGACAAATGAAGATCTTCTCTGGACGTCGTGCCTCTCGGACAACCTTGACCAGGGTTTCTCTCGATGGATCTGGTATCCTGAAACTGTTTCCATAAGTTGAACATTATTCTAAGCTTTAAAAAAATTATGTACAAATCTGGATTTAAGACTGCCATGTTGCTGTTCTACCCACAATTCGCCAACTCAATCCGTCCTCTAAACACACACTTTGGGGGTTACTCATTTTTACTGTGTGAATCTAGATCAGTGCTTCTCAAACTTTCACTACTGGCGACCCAATTTTCAATCATAATTTTCATCGCGCCCCCCCTTCCCCAAAATAATGTGTTGAATGCAATAATAATACACTTAGAGTATTAAGTTTTGTATACGTTACTTTTAAGTAATATATATTTTAAGCAAATTATATATACTTTTAAATAATAGTTATAATATAATGTTATTTTTTCTTTCTCTAATTTTTAAATTGGAACACATTGGAACAGATTATTTCCTCCATCAACCATTTCTAAAAGTATAAATGTCATTAGGACAAGTAATATAAAAAATAAATTTTTAAGTCAATTCCTACTTAGGCTAAGAAAGAAAAATTTATTTTAGTTACTTTTTATTAAATAGGTACAATTAATACAAATATGTAATACATATGACAGAATCACAATGTTAAGCAACAAAATAGAAAGCGATTTTCCTTGCAATTTTTCATTTTCCTTTCTATATATGGTATTGGACTATTCTTTTTTTGTTACTATTTATTCATTAATCAAATTTAATTAGTGTAAGAAAATAGTATAGTAAAGAAGAAATCACACACATTCTCAGAAATTAGGCCATCTCAGATGGAATTCGAACCACCGCCCTTCAGATTAGAAGCCCAGCGCGCTATCCATTGCATTACAGGGGACAACACGAAAAATTTTCCTTTCTATAAATGCTGTTGGACTAGAATTTTTGTTTGTTTCCAATTAGTCATTTTTAATTTAATTAATGAGTTAAAATTTGAAAGAACTGTATTAACATAAAGTGTCATCCACTACAAGTTTTAAAAAATGTATTTGAACTTGAATGAATGAATAGAAAGTATTTTATCAACGATTGAAAATTTGAACAAGATATATATATATATATATATATATATATATATGTAATAATTCCCTCTAACATACTTTTAATTAACTCTTTAATGATCTATAAATAATCTTTAATTCTTAGTTTTAAAAATAAACGTTGTAATCTTAATCGTAATCGGCTAAACCGATTTACGTATCCCGCTCATTTTAGCCAATCAGAAGCCCAAAGGAAAACGCCTATTCAATGTCATCGCGCTCTCTTTCTCTGCTTGCCACCATCACGTAAGATTGTCAATACTTGCTGCTTTTTTTGTCTTTGTGGTGTGTCCTCCAAAATGCCGCTGTCTATGCAAGGTTAAGGTAACGTAAGTGTGCTTTAATCTGTTGATGTGTGCTCATAATAAAGGAGGTAAAGCTATTCTGAAGACGTCATTACTAAATCAACATTGATACTTACTCTACACCGGCCAACACTATTTCAATCTATTACAAAAGTCGGTTAGGATAGTTTCCTGCATTGAAGATATGCTTCAAAACAAGAAGTAAAGTGAGCTTTCCCAGCGACAACAACAACAAAAAAAAAAGCCTTCATCCGTTTACGAAAATTCTTGATGTTTCAAGTACTTCATTAGCAGGGGGAAATCCCCGTTCAAGTGTGTGCAAGACGGCTTCGTTTACAACCAAAAAGTTAATAAGCCTATAACAGATTCGTGTTTCTTCGAAAAAGTGCAACCGTCAACAGAAAAGTGAAAATTGTTAAATGTGTGTTACTAAATTGAAAGAGTGAATGCTGAGCTCAGCGGGATTTTAAAATGTGTTTTATATATATTAAGAAATCTTATTTTCAAAATTATTTATCTTGCAAATTTTATACGTATGATTTTTTTTTAAAGTGATTCTGATTTTTGATATTTTTATGCTTAACATTTCATGAAAAATTATTTGATATATTTTTAATAGTGTTGCAATACATGTTTTTAATTATGATAAAACAATATCTATTGAAATAAGAAATTTAAATACTTTAATGTTTGATATTTGAATTTTAACCATTAATAGATGCAAATGTTTTGATTTTTGTTGAAATTTCAATTTTATATTTTGGTATTTTTATTTTTGGTACTTCAAATTTTTAAGTTAAATTAAGATTTTTAATTTCTGTATGATTCTCAGATCTGGTTTTAAAATGGCAAATAATGAGCAAACCAATTTGGCTGTTATAAGTACTACCAACCAAACCCCTAATGAACCATATATAGTTCCTTTTGATTCTGAAAATGGAATGATAATAGAAGCTTGGTTAGACTATTTTAATAATGCATGTACACTCATTAATAAAGATGATAATTGGAAAATCGTAAACATATCAAAATATCTAAAAGGGTCTGCATTAACCCATTATATCAACTCTTGCCTTAATATTTCAAATTTTGGAGAACTTTGTTCGATTCTTATTGAAAATTTTTTAAAACCTAATGTTGTAAGTTTAGCAGATTTCTCACAACTCCAATTAAAAGATAATTTAGAGCAATATTTTCATAAAAAACTAAATTATGGTAGGCAATTAGGTCTATCCCCTCAACTCCTTTTGGAAGGACTTACTGAAGGAATGCCCACCAATATTGAACAATTAATGACAATAAATCCCCCTACCTCACCCACAGAATGGCTCATGGTAGCTACACGCTTAATGAAAACACAAGCCCCTAAACCTGAACAAAATACTTTTAGACAAAATATGCCCATTCGACCCAGACAAAATGCTTTTGTACCTCAAAATCGTCACTCTTTTCCGACCCAACTTTCAAAGTTTTAATAGAACGCGTCCCCAACATCTCCCAAATCAGCATTCTCATAACTTTAACAATTGAGGATTTAGGCCCAACCACACCACACACATTTTCAACATGGACTGCCACCATATCCATGTAGTATTTGTACACAACAAGGAATTCCCAATGCTTATCATTGGAAACTACAATGTCCTTTTAATCAACATCAATTGAGACAAACCCCATTTACATGTGACTCATCTTTGGCTACTAACACTATTTCTCAGAACTCGGAGAACTCTGTTAGCAGTCAACAAATTCCTAATCAGAGACAACACCCCTCTACTGAGGCCGCTGGCCCAGCATATTGACAATTACAAGTGTCCAGACACATCTCATCATTGCTAAGCCTAGCTAACTTGGACAATTTACCTAAAAAGAACAATGTAAATATTGCTATTGATACTGGATCCACTCAATCTTTAATTTCTGCAGATATTGTAAGTAAACTTAGATTACCACAACAAACAACCAGGCCTGTACATATTAACCAAGCCCATGGCAATTTTCAATTAAACAAGCTATGAAAAGCTTATTTAACAATTGGACAGGTGTGACGTCTCTCGCGTTCTTCTTATAACATAACTCCTACGTTCTTTGACGGCCACGATTAATGGCAAAACTTTTCCAACCCAATAACAAGAAGAGAAACAGGGCGAAAATGCAAATAAGATATACTTTAAAAGGATAGAGGGTTTAGTGAGATGGGACGACAATCTTAGAGATAACTTAGTGCAGAACAGTTCGGAACAAGAGTTAGACGACCTACAACCAAGGAAGAAGGATACGCTCATCTTCATTAAAAATATTAATTATAAGAAAGATTAATAGGGCCTGAGTATTCTTATCTACAAGTAGCAGAATAGGAGAGTCTTCAACCAAGGTAGGAGGGTTACTCAATAAAAGGTAATATTTTGTATAGGAAGTTAGATTAGGCAGATAATTAAATATAATTAAGATAAGTGATCTAGTTGTGCGATCTGACTTGCATATTCAGTTTAAATTGTGGCTTATTCTCACTTAAAGAAAGTTGTTATTTAGAATTAAGTAATTTAAGTTATTCTTAATAAAAGTTGTGTTAAGAATTACAAAATGTCTCATCTTTTAGATAATCCCACACCTCTAGCTTACGCGGATCCCCCAAGACATAGCTATCGCAGGATGGCTATGTCACACAGGTAGAGAGACACATAAATCTGTATATAATTAGTAGTAGTCTACCTCATATTATTCTAGAACTACCAGAATGTAGTCAATATAAATTTGTTATTGATTGTGAATATAACCAAGTACTACAAAATGGACAAATCATTGTAAATAATCAGAATCCACTCACTAAACAAATTTCATTACATATACAGGAAGAGTTAGTCAATACCTCAGAGGAAGTTTTCTCACCTCTGACTGTTAAAGAACTATCTCCTAACCTGATACAACTTCTTTCAGAATACTCTCATGTTTTTTCTAAAAATAAGTATGATGTAGGTAAAATAAGAATGGAACCCCCTAGAATTAATTTAACATCAGACCTCCCAATTTCTCAACGAGCTTATAGAACTTCAGCCACTTCAGAAGCCGAGATTAATAAACAAATACAAAATTTATTAGCTGCAGGTTTAATTAAAGAATCCAATAGTTGATATTCTTCCCCTGTTACTTTAGCTTATAAGAGAGATGAAAAACAAAAAACCAGATTATGTATTGACTATAGAAAACTTAATGCAATTTGTAAGACAGATGCAGAACCATTACCTCGAATAGACTCCCTGCTAGATAAATTGAATAGTGCTAAATTTTTTCTACGCTGGATTTGACAAGCGGGTACTAGCACATTCCTCTGCTTGATAAAGATAAAGAAAAATTAGCTTTTATTACAACTGAAGGTTTATATGAATTTCAAGTTCTTCCTTTTGGTTTTCGAAATGCCCCAGCAATTTTTAATCGTACTATTCTTAAAATGTTAACTAAACATTGTGACGTCTCTCGCGTCTTTCTGATTAACATGACTCCTATGTTCTTTGACGGCCACGATTAATGGCAAAACCTTTCCAACCCAATACCAAGAAGATAAACGAATGTAACATGTAAATGAGATATACTATAAAAGGATAGCGTGGCAAACATAGATATAGCGTAGCAGGCTCAGAGATTGTAGTGTGGAATCATTCTGATCAATAGCGTGACAAAGCTTAGTGTGAAATCTTGGGGACCAAGAATAAGCAGTCAAGAACTAGCTGCATTGCGGATCAAGAATCTTCATATATAAAGTTATAGATTATATTCTCTAGGTCAAGGGACCAGAACTGGAAAAGGTAATATTAGATATAAGTAATTAGATAACAGGATTATTTAGGATAATTGAGATAGAGGATCGAGTTGCGTGATCTGACTTAAATACGTGATTTAATTTGGGCTTGACTCTCACTCTAATTATATTTGTCAAATTAGAATCTAAGTAATATAAGTTACTCTTAATAAAAGTTGTATTAAGAATTATGTCTCATCATTTTGATAATCCCACACCTCTAGCTTACGCGGAACCGGCAAGACATGGTCATCACAGGATGGCTATGTCTCAATGGCGCCCGAACGTATTTAATTCTGGGTTAGGGAATGTAGGTGGAAATACAATTCTACCTGAAATGTACTTTTCAGGGTCGGAGAATGTTTCAGAGTTTATTGAGTGTATAGACAATAATATACAGTTACTTGAAATCCCAAGTAATCTGTCATGTGCTTACTTAAAAAGTCATCTCAGGGGAAGGGCTCAAGATTGGTATTCGATATTTGGTTCGTTGTTAGTGCAAAATACAGCCACGGATTTTGCGCAGCTCAAAGCTGAATTAGCGAAGGCTTTTCCCGCGATCAAAAATAAAAAAGAACTACAGTCGGAGTTTTATGCATC
>BMAV01012720.1:112851-128024 GCA_019973955.1 Trichonephila inaurata madagascariensis
AATAAACAGTTTTACCAGAATTAACAATTTCGTGAGCCTGGAGTGATTCAGCGCCTCATGCGACCGCTCCCATGTAAAAAGTGTATTCGATACAGAAACACCGATGTCAGTTCTAAAAAATTAATTGTGTAAAATGTTTTTCATTATGAATTATATGTTTCAGAATACTCATAAAAATTCATCTTGGCCAAATAATCCTTCAAAGTGCTCAATATGCTTATCCATATATCATAAAACTGATTCACATGGGGAAAGAACAACAGAAAAATATTATTTACAGCTTTCCTAAAAGAAAAAGAGACAGAGTTAAGCATATCAGTAAGCTTGGAGATCAAAGAGATGATAATGAAAGTAGTATTTCAGGGGTTAAAAGAAACGTAATAATAAAAATCTCTCATCGTGGGATTACAGCAAAGCAAAGAAAAGGTCTTATTTTATTTGGTTTTAGGATCAAAGATAGCTAATGAGCGTTTGAAGTGGAATCTTTTGAAAGTGGAAAACCAGATGATATATATAAATTATATCAGTGTAAATGTGTATTTTTTATTTTGTCAGAAAGCATTTTGTTTTACTTCATTCCAAAAAAATTATTTTTTTAAACCTTTTATTTTTAATATGCTCGCGCCCCCCTTGCAGAGTTATCGCCCCCCCAGGGGGGTGCGCCCCACAGTTTGAGAAACACTGATCTAGATTTAACCGATTTCTTCGAAAAAAAACCCCAAGAAATTTGGCGAGTTGTACCAGCGAACGAAATGCATATCTTGGCACGCGAGCTTATAAGTCCTTTTCCTCGACTAGCTCCACCCACACATACATATATGCTAATATATTCGACGTGCAAGATTTACACCTTTGTTTTGAAGCAGTATTTTTACATTTCGCTCATTTTTTTTTCATGACAATTGACAAAATAGGCAAATCTTCGAAATTTTGAACACTAATGTATATAAACCACTCCTTCTACAAAGACTACCTAATAATTAACATAAAATAACTTTTCTGGCTTTCTGAGAAGTAAATTTGTCAGCAATTTCTGTGAAATCAGTTTTTCAGAGATATCAGATTCAATAGAGATGACGGTCAAGCCCGAAAGCTTTTCTCTCTAGTGTGTGTCATATTATTTCTCAAGTAATTTTTAATAATTTTTAATTTACTGAAACTTTTTTTACCTGAAGTCACAGTAACAGGTAAGATTATAAACATTCTTATTGCAAGAACAAAATTTTGAAATCAGGGAATGAGATCGTTTTTGACTATAATTTCTACTATCTCAATTGGCTGTTTTTTAACAGGAAGAATATCTGAATGAAATTCATTTCATTAAAGAGTTGTATACCGTCTATATCGTTCACAATACTTCCTTCCGTCTGTACCTGTAACTTAGTATCTAAGTCCAGGCGGGCTTTCATTGTTAGAAATGTTGTGAAATTCACACATAAAGCAAAATGTTGAATTGCACTAAGATAATAAGATATATCTTTCATTTACCGAAGAGACCTCGTGATCAAGAATTGCAAAATAAAAAGCAGTCTTCATTTGCTGGAAGGGCTTTAAAACTAGTTCATCACTTTCCTCATAATCAAACAAATGGAGCTTTTTCCCTGAGCTTCGAGATGAAAAATTCATAAACAATACCTAAATCTCTTACAAGAACTGTTTCTGAATCAACAAATATTTTGAAATTATCGTTTTTGGTTGTTTTATGATTTGTGTCTTAGTGCAATTTAAGATTATATTTCTTTCACAACTGAAATAGAGTTTTTACATATTAGGCATAATATTTTATTCTAGTTTTGGACACAAAAATATTGAAGTTCTCTATTGTCTTGAAAATTATGATGTTCCTCTTCCATTGATCTTTTCTTACTCATTGTAATTTAAGTTGGTTTTTTTTTTATTATAAATATTATATAAATCACTTTTCCAGATTAATATGAATTAAAACCAAAATCCATTTTCATTTGCAAACGATTGAGCAAGCGCTGCACTTTGTCTTGATCGTCTTGTGACACACATTACCTCTGACAACAATTTTAGCCTCTCACCGCTGATTGGACACTCTAAAGACAGATTTGATTTGATTCACTTATTTGATTACATGGTAACTTGTTACATTTAGGGCATTTTAAAAAAAATCGAATTGAATCCATAATTTTTTAAACACACACAATACTAAAGAACCTTTAAGTAAATACAACATAAAATAAAATTTAGAATTTTGGCAAACTTCCATCGCATTAATAACACTGTGTGAATATTGAAGTGTTTTTCAGAAAGGCTTTGAAATGAAAATCATTCAAAAGAAGCTGCAAGATTTTTTTTCAAATTACCAGATAAAATCATAAGAAACTACCTTTTAATAAAGGCATAACGAGCATTGTTCTATTGACAAAAAAATCACTTTTTTTTCTCTATTTTATTTTTCGAAATAGTAAGACTATTATTAAATTGAAAACTTTTAATTTCCCCAAATGCATGTTGAATTTTTTAACGCTCCTATGTCTTATGTAATATTAGCCATATTAGATATCTTCGTAAAGCAACTTTCGCAAAAATCATTTTTGAGAAGCATCGAACCACACAGTGCGCCGCTGATAAGCATGAAAAATATAAAAAAAAAAACCTTTTCTATAGCGGCATTGCCAGCTCTGCAATGAATTTTGCAATTAAACGAAGGATGCGTGCAAAGAGAAGATATTGATGGACTATAGACCAACACACTATGCATTAACATTCTACTTTTCTAAAACTATGTTATGCTTTTGGGAACCTGGGACTTGTTTTGATTTTTCAATAAATATTTAAAATTCAACACATATTTGTTCATCTTATTATGAGTTTTATTTTGATAAATTTGAATTTTTTTTTTTTTTGCTTGATTGATAAACCATATGCGGCCTGCGGCCGCCCCTTGTCTTGGCCGCCCTCGTGTGGTGCACGCGCTGCACACCTGCTAGGATCGGCTCTGTTGGTGTCATGAGGAAAAGAGAAAGCCCGAGCAACGCCGAGCTAAGGGGTGGAGGGGGGAAGTCATTTTGAAAAAGAGTATTAGAAGAGCTGATTTTGTGAAAGAAAGGGAAAATTCATAAAAGTTGAGAAAGCCCGTGCAATGCCGGGCCATGCAGCCGGTATATAGTAAAAAACGAAATTTTAGAGGGTATAATGTAAAAGAACAAGAGAAAAATTGTACACAAAAGAAGTGTTAGGTTAGAGTTAAGCGGGAAACAAACCAAAACATATTCACGTGCATCCTCATCACGTGATCGTGACGTCACATGAATTTACCTCATTTTGTTTGCCAAGAGTCTAAAAGAGTTGTTTTGGTATGAAAGTGTGTTTTTTTTATTATGTTAGTTTCGTCTACGGGTTCAGAATCATAGCATTGTGTTTTTATTTTATGGTATTGATAGAGATGCGTACGTTGTAGTGTACAGTACATATTGTCAATTTTTGCATAGTTACTTTAGAGTTTTCTTAGCAGTACCAATAGGATTGTATTGTTTTGGTATATGTGGGATTTCTTCATTTATTGTAGTACTCTTGTTTAGTCGTTTATTATGTAGTATTGTGGATGATGTCTTTCCTTTTAAAACTAAGAAAAGGTGACTTGTTAGATATAGCGAGGGAATTAGGGGTGGAAGTCACAACGGTGATCTAAGAAAAGTAGAAATTAAGGATAGAATTTTACAAAGTGAGAATAATGATATGGAAACGATTAAAGCAGTGATGGAGGGAGTTTTAGAGGAAAATAAAGAAAGGGAGGAAAAAGAAAGAGAGGAAAAAGAAAGAGAGGAAAAAGAACGGGAAAGACTAATCAGGGATCTAGAGTTTGAGGAGCGAAGACAAATTAGGGAATATGAGCTGGAGCGGTTAAGATTGTCTAACGCCACTGATACGGTTAGTGTATCGTCTGCCGATTTAGAAGGGCAAGGGGTAAACAGACGGGTTAATTTAAAAGACTTGGTGCCTAAATTTGATGCAAAAAATGCAGATATTAATCAATTTTTTGAATTTTTGAGAGGCAAGTCAAGAAGGAGAAAGTTTCGGACGACAGGTAGGTTTCACAAATCATTCTGTTGCTCACTGTGGTAAGGCGGATTTTGAACTGTGGACTCTAGGACGGTCAGATGCCCCATCAACGATAAAGAAAGCGATACTGGATCCACAAATTAAGGCGGATTCGGAACCGGAGAAACTTTACGGGAGGGAACCGGATTGGAAGCCCCTCTAGCTAAGGACTTGTGATACAGCTACCTGAATCCGCGAAGTAAGGTGGATTTTGGAACCTTGAAAATTGCGAAGGATTTGGAGCCAGCGAACTCACCCAAACTCGGTGTAGAATTACCGAGAGTGAACACTTTTTACATATCCTATGTATAGGACTTTTCTCTCGAGTGTCAATTTATGACATTATTTTATGCGAGAGATATGAGACATTGCAGCGAAAGATACTCGAAATCTGTGGACTCTTTTGCTAATTAATTGTGATAGAATATTTTTTTTATGATGATTTTCTTACTGAGAAATAAATAGTTTATCCCTGAACTGTGTGAAGTCATTACAACCCTCTCACCACGGTGTCTCTTAACTCGAATCCGACCATCGTGATGTTGCAGGTGAGGTTTGTCGCCATAATAGTAAAGGCATCAATATCATGAGTGTTAAGCGACTGCACAAGCTCCGCTCTTTTGGGTTAGGATAAGCCACCCGCGTTCCACTGCAAAATACGCAAAGCTTCACTAGAAGATATTATAGGAACTAGCCCAAATGGTAGATCACTGAGCCGCAAAGCGTTAACAGGGTGCATCATGAGGAGGCATATCTATAGAACTTCGTGGAATTTCAAGAAAGCTGATTGGAATTCCGCAATGATTGATCAAGAATTACCCTCCGACCGTATCAATTTCACCCTACATCCAAGCAGAATCTGTGAACTTATTGATGATAAGATTCTATATTGTGCAAAAACGTGTCTACCTAGAGGTAGAATGAAGAAATATAGATTCTTTTGGTCGGACGAGCTCAAATACATGAAGATTAACCCTTAACTCCGTACTGTTGCATTTCTGCAACATATGATTTATTTTAATTTAACAGAATCAATATTTTTTTTAATTACCTACAAATCACTTATCTGAGAAAAAAAAGATTACTGCAACAAAATACATGCTAACTTTGTCACTAGATGGAAGTACATTTTTTTCAGAAATCACAATAATTATAAAAATCTCTGTGACGCCTCAAGGACTATGTTTTTTCTATAAAAAGAATCCGTTATATTTTATGCTTCCTCTTGTTTATTGACGAAATAAATTACCAGGTAAGAAATTTAAATATTTTTTGATGAATAATAAAATCCTCATATAAAAAAAATTTGTAATTTACAGCACTACTGCGCAATGTTGCACTTTTGCCACAAACAAAAAAAATGGCTGAAATTCAATTTAAAACTGCTTAATTTTTTTTTCTTTTTCATATTTTCCCCTTTTATTATTACTTGAGAACTAGCTGATATAATTTTTTCATAGAAATTTCAAAAATTGCGAAGTTAAGACGTAAAAGAAAAGCCGAGGTAACACACAAATCTTTAGGCGTGGCGAAAGCACACAATCAGCGCTCTTTAGAAAAACGAAAATCATTTAATGAATTCGTACCTGGCGCCAATTATCAAAGAGACAGTTTTCAATTTCCTTCCAGGCATCAAAAATGAAGGTAAAAATACTCCTAAACAAGTCCCTAATAAAACTATCACCTCTGATACGGAAATCGCCAATGCATTTGTCAAACATTTTACTAACTCTCACCAAAAGAATAAACACGCCAGAATATCTTCAAGGGTTTTATAAAGCGTGAAATTAAATCACTTGTCACAGATTTTAGTGCTCATGCCAATTTCAACTTATCTCTATCTTTAGAGGAGCTCACTGAAGCTATATTACGAGTAAAAGGGGAAATTCCCCAAGCGAACACTCTGAGTTCTTTTGAATACTTGTGCCTTAAGTACTTTGTTAAGGTTCTTCAATTTGATTTGGAATTCGGTAACTATTTCGAGTACACATAGAAAATCCACAAAGAATTGTCTCAATTTTCTTCTTAGACGATTTCTTATCTATAAAAATAAAACTAAATATTTTTCAAACAAATACGCAAATAGTAATTTCGTCACATTACTTTTAATTATGAATAGCAGTATCAATAGTATCACGTGTATTTCAAAAATATTCAAACAATTTTTAAACGAAGTAAGTAAACACAAAAGTATAAATATATTACAAATTTTTTTTTCGTCCTTTTTCAGTACAAATTCTGAAACATATCAACGCTGATAAAAGCGTTGTGTAATAATAGAGATGATACATTTTTTACTGCACGTATATATAAATTGAACTAAAAGTTTTAAATCACAAACAATTATTAATTTTAGTATAACAATTACATAATTTTTTTTAATATTTATTTCCTTACATAACCACACAAGCTTATTTAATTTTTACGCATATTTGGTAACAAAATAATAGTTTCCTTTTATGCAGGAATACAGAAAATAAGCTACGTAATTTACACTATTAAAATCCGAAGGTAAACAAACATATCTATCTATGTATGAATCTATGAGACCCAATTTTCTCACGAACCACACGACGCAGAAACTCGCCAAAGGTACCGAAATTTTGAGAATGATCCGAGGAATCCATTCTGACCATTTATACTCCGATATTCCAATTAGTTAAAAAGATATTAATTAGAAACCTTAAAACCCATAATTAGTACCATTTCTCACCGCCAGGGGAAAATTCTGAACTTTTTTTTTTCAGACGTTTTTAAAACGCGATCTAATTTTTTTCATGAGACTCACACAAAAAATAATTACAGATTCGGAAAGATCATTTATTTCGCCACGATATGCTATAATTTATTTTACAAAATAATTATATTTTGCATTTTTTACGATTTTTTTAAAATGAGTCGAAATCGGTTTCTTTTTTTGAATACGATTTCTAAATTGTTCCGCTTGCACTTTCTTTCGCGTTAATGAAGAAAATATTTTACACTAAAAAAGTTCATGCTTTTCTCTTTTAGAATCAGTCATTTAAAAAATTTAATGTCAAAAACTGTTGTTTTTTTTTTACGATTTTTCAAAAATACTCAAAATTTTATTTAAATATTTAATAACTTCTTTATTTATAAAAATAATCCCACGAAACTCTTTTTTCGTGCGTAGAATGATATTATACGTAATCTGTATAAAGATTGATAAAATATCTTAAAAACGGTTTAAAAAAAAATGTTTTTCGTTTTTTTTTCTTTTTGCGAGAAATATGTAAGCATTACTTTTTTTAAAAGTTTTTTGTTTAAAAATTACCGTTGTTTGCAATCGATATACGAAGTTTGAAAGCATTAACTTAAAAATGAAGCCCGCAAAAACTTTTTTAACTTTAACAAATAACGTAATGCGTAAATGAAAAAATCTCCCTCTATTTTTAAAGATCAATTCAATGCCTTTCCCCATAGGAACTTATAGCATGGATGCTTAAGGCGCTTCTTTAAAAAACGGTAGTTTCTAGGTTCGAAACTGAAAAGGGAATTCAATTTCGGATTGCGTTATTTGTTAAAGTAAAAAAAATATTTTCGGGCTTCATTTTTAAGTTAATGCCTTGAAATGCCTCGATTGCAAGCAACGGAAATTTTTAAACAAAAAATTTAACAAAAATAATGCTTAAATATTTCTCGCAAAAAGGGAAGAAAACGAAAAACACAATTTTTTTTAAAAAAACCGTAATTTTTAATCTGTACAAAGATTGAAAAAATTACTTCAAAATTACGGTTTTTTTTTTTAAAAAACTGTGTTTTTCGTTTTTTTCTTTTTTTGCGAGAAATATTTAAGCATTTTTTTTTGTTACATTTTTTGTTTAAAAATGACCGTTGTTGCAATCGAAAAATGAAGTTTCAAGGCATTAACTTAAAAATAAAGCCCGAAAAGAAAACTTTTCACTTTTTTTTTCTTTTTCTTTTTTATAAAACGATGAAACTTTGCATATGAATAAATGAATTTAAAAAAGGTTTATTGATTATTAAACCATATTTTAGAAAATTACTTTGCATTTTAAAAAATAAAATAATTACTGTAATTATATAAATATTTATATTATACTTCATAAATATAATTATTAATAAATAACACTTTTTGTAAATTTTGTAAGGAAAAAAAAACATTAAATAATATTTCATATAAAAATTAGTTATACAAAAAGTTATATAAAATGATATACAATACGTTATAAATAAGATATTATATAAATTAATATAATGAGATACATAAAATTATTGTTAAAATAATGAATATGTTAGTTTTGTATAACATACTTTTTTTTCTTAGCCATATACGTGTTTGAATAATTTACTAAACAAAGTGGAATGAAAAAGGTTAAAATTAAAATAAAATATCAAAATGAAAATGTTTTTATCAGATCGTTTTTTGTTTTTTTTTTTCTTCTTTTTTTTATTCAGTACATGTATATATATATACATATATATATATAGGCTTTCCCCCATACTGTTTTTTTTCCCAACTTATGTATATTTATATGTTTAATCAAACATTCAAACATTCAGAAAAAAGCAATCGTTTCAATAGCTATCTGTAAATTTTTCTTTTATTTATTACTTATAAGAAATTTGATTTTAACATATATATATATATATTTAAAGGATTATTTCTATTATTTCATTACTAAATGAATTCTTTGTTAATTAAAAAGTACATCGTCTATTATTTTGGATCAAAATACATTTTAGAGACATTTTTAAGCTAACTATATGTAACGATTGATTCATGAAAATCTGAAATCTATTTTATTATTTTAGATTCTTAGAAACTAACTATTATTAAAAAATGATGAACGTTTTTTGTTTTACTCTTAGCACATCAGAATCGTTTTCTTTTTATTGCTTCACATTAATAATTTTTTAATTCTAAAGCAATATTTTTTTTTATAAGTCATCCATCGAAATTTGAAGCTATATCTTATCTGTGAAAAGGAGGGGAAGATAGAACAATAATTTTACACTAAAAAAAAACCGTGTTCGGGCAATAGAGAGGGAAATCTTAAATCAAAAGTAAGTGGAATGGAACAAATTTCGAAAAAGGGAAATTTTTTGACATAATTTTAGAAATCCCTCACATTGTGCTCGTACAAACACACACACAGAAATGCTGGTGTCAAGAGGAAAAGAGAAAGCCCGAGGAATGCCGAGCTAAGAGATGGAGGGGGGGGGGGGTCGTTTTGAAAAGGAGTATTAGAAGTGATGATTTTGTGAAAAAAAGGGAAAATGTATAAAAGTTGAGAAAGCCCGTGCAACGCCGGGCCATGCAGCTAGTATATACATATATCATGAGCAGTTCTTTCGACGTCCTGTTCAAGATGATCACAGTATCTATATAAGAGGATCTCAATATGCATATTTAAGTCATGGGCTCGAGTTCTGGTGCCACTGAAGATCCTCCATATGTCGATGCTCAAAGTTCTCATGTTGGGGTGGGGTGGAAATTTGAAATCTGCTCAGGTATTGTCCCTTGACTGAGGTTGTCGATAGTCTTAGTGTAGCTTCAAAATTTGACGTTCGATAATCACTCACTGAGTGATCACTTTTAGTTATCAACGCAATCCTAGCAGAAGACTTTTCCCCTCTTCACGCACATTCTTTACTGGTTCTTCCTCTCTCTTCTGTTCAATAAAAGTATCCCATTACTGTACTTTTCTCTTCTTTCCTGATGACCAACCCGTGTTTCCTGGTCCTCGCTGGGGGGACGAAATGCTTCAGAGATCATAAAGTGATGAACGAACAAGACCATCATTTAGAACGAAGCTCTGCGAAACAGGCGAAATCAATTGGCTTTCAGGACGGTTTTGTGGAGAACTAAACGGCAATTGACCACTGTAAAATCTTTTCAAAAAAGAATATTTATCATATAGTGATTATATTGAGTAATACATTGTTTAAAAACAATCATTTGTGGTAATTTAGGGTCGCATTAAAAACTGTTCCAATTTATAGTACGATGAGGGCTATTGTTGACAGACCTCGTCATTTTGAACCACGGTCAAGTGACGAGGATGACACTTTTTTGAGCTGGCACTTCCCGCTCTCCTAACTTCAATATCGCACCAACGAGAGGACTTTTGAACCTCAATTTATTTAACGGGCAGCGTCCCATCTATACGGTGGATATTCACATGTCAGCCACGAGTCCATGATCTTGATCTACCACGGTCACTCATTTATGAGATCAATCATTCATTTTAAAAATCTTCTAAATTTAAAAATTATATACGTTCGTCTTTTCGAAATGAAAAAACCATTTACATGTTTAGAAAATAAATTTTTTATAAGCTAGTGTTTTTAAAATTTTATTCAGTGGATTCTCATTTTGTGAATGCCTTATTTTCTAATTTAAAAATAAACTAGACCAAATCAGTACTTTAACTATAGTACTAAAAGAAAAACTCCAATGAGCAACAAATATCTGTTATTTGTTCTTATGGTTATGTAGTACATATTTTTGTATCATAAAAAAGTTATATAAAAATTTTACTATTTAAAATTTGTATTACATATTTAACTAAAATGGATGTATATTGAATTAAATTTAATTCTGTGTGGATTAGATATGTACCACAAAGAAACCACAGCACCTATTATAGTAAAACTTTAGTTAAGGACATGACCAGGGAATTGGAAGTGTCCAATCATAGAAAATGGTCGACAGTAGTTTTTAATGGGGAAACTTAAAGATACAGAGACTTTAAAACCTATTTTGCCATATTTTTTCTTATCTAAGCCACACTTTTTCTCTCCGATGTTAATGCTTCTAAAAATCGGGTGTGGCATAGAATCGAAAAATTCATTGGATGGGAAAATTTATCATTAGACTAACAGTCAGAAAAACTCTCGTATATTTTTAAAAGTTTTTAATTTTGGTAAAATAAATTAATTATTCACTTATTAATTCTCATTTCTTTTAATTTCGTAAACGTATCGGTTATAGATAAATTATTTTACATTATTTTTAAATTTTTCCACAAAAACGTGTTGAGAATTTGGAGTGCGGCTTAGAATTTGAGCATAATGTATTGAAAAAATAAGTTTTTGCTAATTAAAGTAGAAAACAAGATTTGGTTAATAATTTTTAAAATGGTTCAATGGTAAAATATTACATCAAATACAAAATTTAATCGGTGAAAAAATTCTTTCCTAGGCATAGTAATAACAATTAATAATTGCATTACAATAATCAGATTAAAAAATTGATTATGAACTTCAAGAAATGGTAATTTGTGTTCTTTAGTGAATTCAAAACTTTCAGTCAAGTATAAATAATTTTTCTTTCAATTCTTCGTTTAGTCACTTCACAGAATTTAAACATTTATTTTGAGAGGACTTCCCACTTCCACCGAACTCGAAGCTGTTAAAAAAGAAATTGAGTAGGAGGGTTTCAAAATTCACAAAATTTCCAAAGCAAAGTCCCAATGCCGCTGATTTACATTCAATTAATTAATGATCTAAATGCCGACTCAATCTACAATTACGTAGATATGTTCGGTACTCGTGTAGCTTTCGAACCGTATGATGGATCCCGTAATAGACGGCCCAACCAGTGATGGCGTTGTCAGGGATTCTTCCACAGTTCGGAAGTCTGTCATCTCCCAATGAAGTGCCTGAAATGTGCAGGACCCCATCAAGCAAAAGATTCTACTTTGCAGTTTGAGGATCCCCTCAAATGCGCAAATTGCGGTGGAGAGCACGCAGCTAATTGGAGGCAATGTCCGCGTTTTCCAAAAAGTAAAAAGGCTCCAAACCACCAAAACAAAGGTGGTAATATTAAAAATAATAACCCGAAGCCTTCTAACAAAAACACTAATCAAAGGATTCAAAATACTTCACCGGAGGTGACGCCCTCGTCACAAAATTTGAAAAACAATAATCAACTTCGGTCTCCTCATATTTACCGTACCACAGACCCTAAACTACCTTACTTCAAAGTTGTCTCGGGACAAATTCCGGCAAACCAGCCAAGGAAAAATATAAAAAATAATAATGATCAAAATTTTTCGGCTCTTTTCTGTTCTGTTTTGGCCATTTCCAATGATGCAGGAGTAGACCAAAATTTACTAGCAAAAGCATTTCGGCAGGCTCTCCCTGCCCTAAAAAACCTAAATGATGCTAACGAGAAAGCCTGCGTAATTTTTGAAGCGTACGTAGCAATAGTACAAGGGCGCAATTACGCCCCAATGCTCACAGCTTAACATTCAATTCCAACGTGCAATCTTTGTCGATTTGCTTCTGGAATGCGAACGGACTTCGACCCAAAATTTGTGAAGTCAGCGACTTTGTATCAGAACAGAACCCTGATCTGTTGTTAGTTCAAGAAATGAAACTAAAACCCGGTCTAGATCCACTTATTGCGAATTATCGTCTTCTTAAAGACGATAGAAATAATATTTTCCACGTACTCGATCAGATGGAGGTACTGCTATTTACTGCAAAAATAATTACGATCATAACAAAGTTTCATTACCGACTTTGCAGTATATGGATGCAACCGCAATCGAAATTAAATTTAATAATTTCCCCCCTATCCGAATTGTTTCAGCGTACGCTCGAAACACCCCGGAAAATAATAGAAAATTTCCTGATAAAGATTTTCTCAAAATTCTTAATTCTGGCCAAAATATTATCATTGCTGGAGACTTAAATGCCGCGCATCGTGCGAGGAGTAACGCTAGATCAAATGCATTTGGCTATGCTCTTCGCAAAATTGTTAATAATAAACCGAATGTGAGGATTGTAGCACCGCACACTCCTACACATATCAACGCTAGCTCTAGACCGGGGTCAAGAGATTCTATTATTGATCTAGCAGTTCTTAAAAATATCCCCTTCAATCATGATATTAGAGTTATAGATGATCTTTTGAATCAGATCATCTACCAGTCATTCTTACTCTATATACTGGCTCCGCTCTAATCAAAATTCCGGATCAACTCTCCACCAATTGGGAGAACTTCAAATTTCTTTTAAATAACAAACCACTCCCCATCCCTCCTTCCTCAAGCAATGACGACCTCGAAATTGCAATTAGAAAGCTTGGAGAAAATATCTCTGAAGCTCTTATAGAAGCTTCAAAACCAAAATTTAAACAACCCCCATTAAAACTCCCCTTCGAAATTAGAGCTAAAATTCACCACAGAAATTGTGTTCGGAAATTTTTGCAACGTACAAGAGATCCTGCAGTGAAATCTGATTTCCGAACACTCAGTCGTGAGGTTACGAAAGACATTAGACACTTTTCCCAATCTCGCTGGGAGTCTCACATTGCGGCACTTACGCCGGAGACAGGCACTCTTTGGAGGAAAACCTCCCTATTCAAAAAACCGCCTCTAAACATCCCCCGAAAGGGCACACTTGGCAGTGTAGCAAATCACCCTCTGGAGAAGGCAGAAGTGATTGCCGACAGCCTTCAAAAGCAGTTCGAACCCAATACTGAAGCTGAAAACGAACGTTTTACAGCTCATACACAAAGGAAAATTAAAAGATTCCTGGACGCTCCTACCTGTCTAGACCTGGAAAAAACAACTCCAGGGGAAGTACAGGAATATATTAAAAAGCTTAAGATCAATAAATCTCCTGGATTGGATTTAATTACAAATCGCATCCTTAAAAATCTCCCCCTCAAATTCGTTCTTTTTATTGTCATGCTGTTCAATCTATTAATGGAGAACTGTCATTTCCCTAAGAATTGGAAGACTGCCGTGGTGGTCCCCATTCTAAAACCCAATTCTGATGATACTCAACCTCAAAATTACCGTCCAATCTCGCTACTCAGTAGCTTGAGCAAAGCGTACGAATTTGTTCTTTTGAATCGCCTGAATCAGCACTGAATAGCCAGGAATATTATTATTCCTGAACAGCATGGCTTTGTTACACAGTGCTCCACAGTAACTCAGTTACTAAGAGTTACTGAGCTGATTCATCACGGCTTTCATAATAACCAGGCCACGGGTATGCTTTTTGTGGACATAGCCAAAGCCTTTGACAAAATTTGGCATGATGGCTTGCTATCCAAGATGATGCGACTTGGGTTTTCGGAACAACTCATCAAAATTATACACTCCTACCTAAATTCCCGTGAATTTAGGGTAAGAGTTGAAAACAGTCTCTCCACCCCGCGTCCAATTCTCAGTGGGGTACCACAAGGATCTTTATTAGGGCCCAAGCTCTTTAATCTATACATCAACGACATTCCCAAGGCTGCCGAAGTCCACTTAGCGATGTACGCGGACGACATTGCCATTTTTACCCAAAACATTTATAACCGCAATATCATTGAGCGGCTTCAAAATTATGTCATTCGACTCGAAACCTGGCTTAACGACTGGAAAATAAAGGTTAATGCATCTAAAAGCGCATGTCTCCTCTTTACGAGACAGCGGTGCATCGGAAACCTCCCGCATGTCAACATTTTTAATCAGCCTGTCCCCTGGGTTACTGAATATAAGTACCTAGGTTTAATACTTGATACTAAATTAAACTTTGCTAAACACATCCGTTCCGCCCACCATTAAGGCGGCTGGAATGAGAAACACTCTAAATCGCTTGATTTCTCCCAAGAGCAAGCTCGCATTAAGGCACAAGGTTCTATTATACAAAGCCATTCTTCGCCCCATCATGTACGCTTCTCCCATCTGGGCAGGAGCGGCAGTTACTCACCTGAAAAGATTGCACACTTTTCAAAACATTCAACTGCGTAGAGCAGCAAACGCACCTTGGTTTGTCAGGAACGAAGTCTTACATAAAGATCTTAATGTTCCGCCGCTTCTTGATTTCATCAAAAAACAATCAGAAAATTTCTTCAACCGGTTACCACAGATTTCAAATGAATCTATCAGGGAAATCCCGGCTTACGACAATTCTATTCCTAGCTCTTCTAAGAGACCTAGAGCAGTTCTTAATCACTCGTATCAACACTTCCCAGCTCTGAAAAGGATGAGAATGTCTTGATACGAATTAAAAAGATATGAGCTTTATTGTTACACTATCTTCTTTTGCAAGACTTCACTCACTCTAATTATTCCCCTCCCCCACGCCATGCAAGTTTTTGATCGCGTTTAGTG
>BMAV01012720.1:134411-150851 GCA_019973955.1 Trichonephila inaurata madagascariensis
CCTAGCTCTTCTAAGAGACCTCTAGAGCAGTTCTTAATCACTCGTATCAACACTTCCCAGCTCTGAAAAGGATGAGAATGTCTTGATACGAATTAAAAAGATATGAGCTTTATTGTTACACTATCTTCTTTTGCAAGACTTCACTCACTCTAATTATTCCCCTCCCCCACGCCATGCAAGTTTTTGATCGCGTTTAGTGTGGCAACTTCCCGCCTCATGATCTTATTTCAAACTCCTCTACCTTTTATTATTTTTTCTTCCAAGTGGTTATTAAAAACTTCCTTTCAATAACCGCACGCAGTTATCTTAGAGGTAACGTGTAACGGACTTAAAAATATTATTCTCTTAATCCTTGCTATTAAAAAATATATCCCTTCTCTCCTCGTTCCGTCAAGATGCGGCAGACGGTTGAAAGACGGGCTTTGCTGTCAGGGAGATGTGACGTCATTTTTTCTTCGTTTTCCTATGAAAGCGAAACAGAAACTAAATCAACTGAGAGAGTGGTTTCCACCCACCCCTCCACCAGCGTTATTGCGCTGCATTTAATGTGGACTGCTTTTTATTTTTATATGTAACTTCAACAAATTGTTCTCTGTTCAATTTATTATGATGAGTGGATAATAGAGCTATCTCTAAGGTTCCACGTAAATGTATGACCGTTACCGTTACCTTAGAATTTAAACATTTTTGTAGACATCTCTTCAATAAGAGGGGGGAATTGATAACAGCAGAACATTATTATATAATCTAAAAACTATCTTCATAAAAGAATTTTTTTCAAGCACACCCGCAGAGAATATTAAAAACATTCTCAACTAAGTCAGTTTGGGGCTGCTAAGTCAGTCTCTACGCATCATAAATATTTTGTCATATAAATGTTTGTCACTATTTGCAAGTTCCCATAGTTTCAGTTGACAACTATACTTCAGAAAGATATCGCCAAAAATAAGTATTCGTAACCAAGAATAAATTTGTTTTGCAAAATGTGCTTTCGAGATAGTCCTAACCACGTTAAAAATAATTCAAAATGAACTTAAAATTTAAAAAAATTAAAGTTAAAAATATTAATTACAAATTCAGGGCCGATCCTAAGGCATCGGCCACCTTCGTACAAACACCTAATGTGCCGCCCCCATAGAGAACTTTTCATATTTTGACTAATACTTAATGTTGACGTTAAAAACTCATCTACTTATATGAGAATAAAAAGTAAAACACATTAATAATAATTCAAATAAAATTTCAAGAGCAAAACTTCATTTTTTGGCCTGGTAATGAGCTATAATAGCGACAAAATACTTTAACAAAATAATAAACTAACAAAAATATAACCTTTAAAATAAAAAGAAACATTGTATAAAATTATAAATACAAAACGACAGAGAATCTACTCAAAAAAATACAATCTAATAAAAACAAATACTCTCTAAGGCACAAATCTCGTGAAACGAAAAGTATATAAATCAATCCTTCTACTAAGGCTAAGAAATAAACTATACCGTAAAATCCGGTGTATAACGCGCACTTTTAACTCAAAAAATAAAACCGAAATTTACGGGTGCGTGTTATAAGTCGGGTATAAAAATGAGAGCTTTAAAAATACAAAAAGATGAGCATAGAAAAAGATCAGACTTTTGCATATATCGAAATACTGTTTCTGTGAAAGAAATAACATTCCTTATGAACTTAAATGGTTGTAAGTCTGAAAATACACTATTTTTTTTTACTAAAGCTTGGCTTTACTCGAATAAAGGAATTCAAAACATAAGATAATTGTACACATGCATTTTTCAGGTTTCTTCGTAAAAAAGGGTGGGCGTGTTATACGGCGAATATGTGTAGGGGCACGTTATACGTCGGATTTTACTGTAACTATAAAATAACTTTTCTAGCTTTCTGAGAAGCAAATTTGCTTATAGAAGAGAGTTTCAGTTAAATCAATTTTTTCAGAGATTTCGGATTCAATTGAGATTATGGCCAAATCTGAAAGCCTTTCTTGTGTCATATCATTTCTCAAGTAATTTTTAATTTACTGAAACTTCTTTCACCGGAAGCTGTAGAGAAACAGGTAAGGTTAAAAAAATTATTAATGCTAGAGCTAAATTGGGAAAACAAGGGATAAGATCATTTTTCACTATAATTTCTAATATCTCAGTTATCTGTTTTTTTTACCGGGAAAATTATCTTTGAATGAAGTTATTTCATTGAAGAGCTGTATACCGTCTATATCTTATTTTGGAATTTCTTTTTTTATTTTCTCTTATTGTTCCAGCAATAGGTTTTTTTTTTCTTTTCAAAAGTTCATCTGAAAGTGGATAAGATGTGTACCAGTTGTCTCCTTTAAAGTCACGTTCTTCCCAAATGTTTATGTGTCTATACATATAAAACATTTATTTCGAACTGTGTCTCCCTCTTCTAAATCTGGATCGATTTCAGTGGAGGAATCATATTTGCTATTATACACTGCGAAAAAAACCGGTATTTTGAACTGAGTACAAAATACTCACTTTTAAATACGTCACATACTCAAAATAGCTCCGATGCAAACATACTCAAATTTGAGAATAGCCCATTCTTATCTTTGGCAACGACTACGTACTCAAAATTGTAAACATCACATACTCATTTTTGAACCTGTTACTGGATCAAATTTGAGAATATAACAGCAAAATGAGTGCGTAATGCACTCATGTATGAGTTTTTATGAATCAAATATGAGTATGTATCGTTTTTATTTTATGGTTTGTGTATCCAATACGAATTTTTAACATACAAATATATATCAAACCAAATTTAAAGGGATCTAAATATGTGAAACTTAAGTTGTAAATTTCATTTTTTCCATCTTATATATTATTTAATCTACATTTTATGAAGTTTTTACCACTTTACTTCGAAAATCTAAATTCTTTTTGCATTTATTGTGTTACTTGCATATCATCGCAAAAGTGCCAACGTTCAAGATAATTCGCTATGTCTCTTACGCGCAGAATTAGCAACCATGTACTTCGTTTTATATGTCACCAATGTTTTTGAGGTGATATGCAAGTTTCAACAAAAATATAATTTTTGGTTTAAAAATGCAACTGCTATGTGATCATAAACTGTATTATTTTTGAACTTATACCTCAAATTTTAATCTTTGAAAATAACAAAAAAGATTCAATGCTATAGTTAAACAAATGTGTAAGCAATTTGGCTCATTTAAAGTTATATTTATATTTCTAGAAGCAATATATTGACTTTAAAATCTAATACACACAAAGAGAAAATTAACTTTTATTTAAAACCAGTCTTTCAATAAGTATCTTGGAAACATTATTCATTAAGAAGTGTCTTGGAAACATTATGATGAATAAAAGACTTTTCATATTAAAAATTTCTAAACATAAAAGTAAGAAAGTAATAGTTTCTTTACATATTATGTAACATGAAAAAAAAAAAAAAAAACTTAAAATAAGTCTCATTAGGCCCCCCAGGTAAGTAAGTATTTTTTTATCAATTGTTTTGTTTAAATCGATTCATACACAAAACTTCTGCTCTCAATACTTATCAACCGAGCTACTGGAACTCCCTTTTAATCCATCCAGATGGAAATAAAAATGCATTGTAACATATGTTACAAATCAAACTCACTTTTATATTAACTGATTTTATATTCATCACCAAAGAGAGAAAACAAATATTGTAGTTTTTAAGTTAATGTTTTTTTAAATCAAAGTATTTAAAAAGTTTAGGCCTTAGAAGAATGTAAAAACAACTAAAACGGTAGAATTTTACATTTAAAAAACATTTGAAATTCATAAATTTTTAACCAACTGGAAAGAGTTTTTAGAGAAGTTTTCAGCACTCATTTAGAAGAAAAAATAACATCTATGGACCAGTCGAACCATAATTTAGCCATTTTACTAGTGTACAGCATTTTTTTTTTTAATGATTCACTGTAAACAAGAAAAATAAAACTAACCAAATCATATTTTTGAAATATTTATTCTGGAAATTGTACACATACATATCAGACATTTAAAAAGACAAAAGAATACAAGTGTAATTTTTGAAACAACATGCCACTATAAGTTATTTTTTATTGAATTTTTTTGTAAACACTATCTAAAATGCATATTATCATCAACTCCATCTTTATTTGTACAGCATAGCTTATATTTTTATTTGATATACATCAAATCATTTTAAATGCGGGAAGTTCTAATGTGTAAAGGAACATGTAATTAAACAGATTTTTTATTTTTATGAAATCATAGCATAAGTGAAAATGCGTTTCAAACAGTGTTTCAAATAAATTATTTGTTAGGATACATGAATCATCTAAATTACATACTGAAGAATTTATAGATAGCTGGTTCTGAGAGGAATCTTAAAAGTTTCCTTGTTAGAGTAAAATCTCTGCAAATGTTGTTTGTAATTATATAGTATTCTAAACAACAATCTATACAAAATTTAGCATAACATATGTTGTGTCATCCCCCCCCCCCCCGTATGACTTTTTTTGAATATGACGATAAAGACTATGATGCGAATGAAATCATCTTGGGCAAAAAGTACGAAATTTGTAGATTAATTTTTATCCATAAAATATAAAAAAAAAAGAGAAAAATTCAAAACTGCAAAATTTAAAATAAATTATAAATGGAAATATTAAAAATGAAGATTTAGCTTACAAGTAGAAATGAAATTAATGTAAATTAAAAATAAAGCATTCATAGTTTTAAAAAAATGTTTAAAGGTTTTTAAAAACAATTTTCTACTTAGTATACATGAAGGCTTGTCTTGCTGAGTGAGAGAGTATTAACGTAGTACTGTTCACGTGGCACACAAAGGCTTTGAGCAATGGACCTCATAATCTTGAACCATGGTCAGGTGACTATCCTGTTGACCATGAACTACTGTTAAAAAAATACCACACATTGGAACAATATACATATATACATATGGGGGAGCTAATTTGTTGTCAGTCCACTATGCGCCAAACGTCTTTTAGGCGCAGTTTTGAAATCGCTGCAAATAAAATTTTGGTATCCATTAGTTTTCAATCCAAGATGGTGGTCTCACACTAAGAATTCAACACGTAAATAATTTAGTAGAATAGCTTATTCCTGACAAAAGAGAAATTACATTTATTTTAAAAGGAGCAAAAATGTTAAATATTATTTTTATAGAAAACCAGTTAGAAAAATATGAGTATCAGGATTTAAAGAAATAGAACACAAGGTATTTAGAAATACAGAGAAAAAAAAAAAAAAAAAAAATATGAACTGTTAAAAACTAAAAAAATTTCAAACCCAAAAAAGAAACCACTATCAGGATGTAAAAAGATTAATGGTGAAATCTTATGAATCTGATTCCTTAAATGTATTATTAATAAATTCGAGGGATGTGTGAATATATTGAAAATATAATTCTAATAATTTTCAATATATCCAAAAATTCCAAGTTTAAATTGTGTGAATTTTATTGATTGGAACGTTTAAAAATGCATTCATTAAAAATAAAGTTGAAGTAAAATTACAATTTGCTGTCAGTGAAAAAAGAATTATTTCTGATAGATTTTCTATCGTGGGGCCATGCAAATTTGCATTGTAAACATCTGCAATAAAACAAACAGCCGTCAAATTATTTAACCTGTCTATATAAACTATTTTCATTTTGCTGCCATGCGTATCACATTTCATGATGGCCAAAATAAGCAAATTCTCAATCTAGAATAAGATTTTAAGAAAAAATTATTAGAAAACAAAGACAGAAAGTGCGAATTTGGTAATCCCTTTAGTCCACAAAATTTTAAGCAGAGTGGCAATTTTCTTTTAATAAAAGAGAAGATCTCTTAGTACTCACCAATAATATTTTAAATATCCATTTATGAATAAACAACAGAAGACTAAAACTTTCACTTTTACAATCTAGACACAACGGAAAGCATGGAAATTTTTAAGTTTGTGAAAAAAAATCTATTTAAAATTGTCTGAAATTAATAAGGATACTACAGTAAATATAAATCAATAAAAAATTCTTTTTAATATCCTAGAATAATAATATCAAACAATATACACAATAAATAAAATAAAATTACAAAAGAATAAAATTAAAAAATAATGGATGGCAAGCACAGAACCAAATTTAAATGTATTGGTAACCGTATTGTAATGTTATTGCCCAACTTGACAATTGTCAACACCAACACTTGGTACATAGTATCCCAATATCAAATTAGAACATTAATTTCAATACTCAAAAACTAAAAACAACAAGCTGTCTCCTTTCCCCTCCAACCTGAAATGTATAAAAAAAAAGTTATTTAGGGATGGTTTCTGTACCTATCTTGTTTTTATGCTTTGTAATTCCATGGAAGAAAACTTGATAATAAAAGTTGACAAGTATAATTGAATATGAATAAGTATTATGATAATTTTCTGAGATACAAGTCTGTTTCACTTTTTCCGCACTGAAACAATTGAGGAACAGCTTTAGGAATTAGTTTTCAACGTCTCATTATCTAAAAATTAGAAACTTTCTTCATCTATGCTTTAATCTGTTAAAAAAATATTTATGTCAATAGATATATTTTTCCAGCTAATACAGTATAAATAAAAAACCAAAATCTTGATCTAAGTGAAAAAATGCAAAACCTATAATTGAAATAAGAATTGCTTGCTTTATTATTATGGTGCTTTCTGTATGTCAGACTGAACAGATTTCTTGCATGTTTCAGCTCATGTGCAACATACCTGCATACAGAAGTTTTTGTACCAAAGCTTTATTAATTTTTGTTACTTACATATTATCGAAACTGTTTTGGCGAAATTATATGAAATGAAGCACTTGGTTGTGTCAAAAAAAAAAAAAAAATTAGCATGTACAACTGTCATGATATATGATTAGCAGTGCTGAAATGACGAGATGCCTTCGATTTTTCTTATATTTATTGCTGAACACATTTTGCGGCGAACACAATTATATCACAAGCACATGCATACACAACAGCAAGAGAGTACAGCAAGTAGAGAAGTGAAAGTTAACATTCGTTTTCGGTGATTTCCCTCAGTTAGGGAAATTTTGTTTTCGATCATTCTCCCTAAAGGGATTAAACTCTAACAACAACATATGGAAAATCAGGGTTGCCAACTTCGCAAATTATTTTGAATGTTGGCATTGTTGCGATAATATGTAAGTACCTAAATTTTCTCTAACCCGTTCAGGACCAGTATATTTTCGCTGTTAAGCCTAACTCCATTTCAACTGCTGTAATAAAATACACCATAATTTATGGTTTATAATCATTCCAAATCCAGATAACACCAGTATGATCACAGATTCAGAAAGAGGAAAATAAAATCTCGCAACATTCCCTGAAGTGATCACATACATGTAATCATTGTGGGATTCCCCGAAATTACACACAGTGGTAGGCTTCCCAATATCCGAATCAGTTTATCTATGTTTCTTCTTTCCAGCGGTGTTATATGAATGTATTTTTATCGTTTCAAACATTTGTTAACGTTATTGTCAATATAAATTTATATAATATAATGATTGCTATAGTGACAAATATTATGATTTTTAGTTTTTGTCATGTGTGTGGGTGATAGTAAAAAACACGAAAATAAAGCAACAAGAAAAAAAAAGCAGACTCAAATTTTGCCAGGAGTCCAAAGGAAAGACAAGGCGTTATGGATGCCTTATCCACTTACCAACAACTTCTTACAGAGCGCAAAAGGAAAACACAAATTACATTAGATGCCTTCTTGATAAAAAGGCAGAAAATTGGAAATACAGATACTGATTCAGATCATACAGAAGATACTGTATGATCTGAAATGTAAACATACGGACTTAGAATTTTATTTATTTTTATATGTATATTCATTTATTATATTTCTGTATTTGAAGGAAATACAATTTTGTTTTATTGTTATAAATAATTAATAAATTTAATGGTAAAATACCTGCCAATTTTCTACCCATCTTCCCCTAACCCCATTATTTACATCATGAGGTAACCTCGTTTATAACGCTGTTTCATATTACGCTCTACTTTGATGGAACGTATACCCCGCAGGGTCTTACTGTATCTCATTCATTTTCTTCCAAATAAACAAAACACTGGTTACATTAAATGTGTGTTATAAACCAGAAAATCAATATGTTGTGAATTAAAACGTACTTTGACTGGTCTTGTGTCTTTATTATTATAAAAAAATATCAGATAATTAAGATTTTTTAGAAATATCACAATAGTTTTTAATCAAAACAAAGTATTGTAGCCTTTCTGCAGTGGCATAACGTACACCCCCATATTGCGTGGGGTGGGAGGCACAGGGTCCTTGGGAGCCCAAAGCCTGTCAGCCGCCAAGTACCTACCCTTTGTAGAATCCAACTTGGGGGCCCAAAAACTTACTTTTCAGGGGGCCTAAATGTTCTCTGTTGCGCCACTGCCTTTCTGTACTATATTATAAGATAAATCGGTGCTTACATATTATGGCAGATTTCTTGCTTTTTTCTGCGCAAGTATAACATACCTGCACACAGAAGATTTTATACCAAAGCTGTGTTAATTTTTGGAACTTGCATATTATCGTAACAGTTTGGGCGAGATTATATGAAATGAAGCACATGGTATGAAATGAAGCAAGTATTATGGTCATGAAAGTATAGCCTTTCTTCAGTGGCGTAACATACAGCCTCATATTGCAGTTGGAGGGCCCAAAAGCCTGACATTCGCCAAGTACCTACCCTTTGTAAAATCCAACATGGAGGCCCAAATGTTCCCCGTTATGCCACTGTCTTTCTGCACTATGGTTTAAGATAAATCTGTACTTACATATTATGACAACAACGTTCAAGATAACTCGCCAAGTTCGCAGTACCAATTTTGCATGTGGATTATGGGCTGAATTGGCGGTCATGTGTTTCGTTTCATATAATGTTACCAAAAGGCTGTGATGATTTGTAAGTACTGTGATAAATCTAATTTAAACAATGCTGATCAATTATTAATAGGATAAATTATACGTTAAATATTAGTAGTTAAGTAGGTTTAATTTTTATACTTAATGTCTAATACCAAAAAGTAAAAAACATTCTTGAAATATATTATGCTCAATTTTACTAACTAATTTTACTCATTCTATAATTTCTGTTCAGTTAATTTTGATTCTTTCAATATTCGTAAATGAGAGTGAAAAGAATCATAAAATAAGAGTACTGAAATTGTTGAAAATCTTTAATAATTTCTTCATGGGAACTTTTAAGACATTTTCCATAACTTAATTAATAAGCTAAAAAAGTACTTTAAAATTTTCAAGAAATTAGTCTCCTAAAAAGATTAATAATTGTCAACAAAAACTTTTATATAGTAAAATTTAAATAAATCCTGAATCTTTTTGGTATTGATTGGGATAAAATGGGATGTCTAAAGTTGTATTTATTCCTACATTCAAGGCACCTTCTACTAACAGTGCTAATTGATAAAAACTTAATACCATGTTCAATCAATTGGTAAAACCATATTGCATACTGAAACATGTTAATGCTACATTTCATACAAGAACATTTTACTGCAAAACAATAGTTTTATTTATGTAACAATGATTGACCACCTTTTAAAGCAGAACTTTAAATGGGGTTTTAGTAGTTGGCTATGTGTAATGACACAGATAAAGCTTTTCACTTTGGGGTTAAAGTGTAGAATAGGTAGCCCTTTGGATTCGGCGACTGGAACCTCTCGATCGCCAAACAACTCAATAAAAAATGCATTACTGATAACTTTATCAATATATATATATATATATTTATTTCTCATTAATATTTATTTTTATTGTAAAATTCCACTTTGTAATTTCTCTTAACACCTATCGCTAAAGTTGCTTGGTGCCTAATTTCGGTTGCTAAAAAATTAACTTCGCCAAAGCACCCCCCCCCCCCCCCCATTCTTTTAAACCCACCCTGGGTGGGTTTAAAAGAATGATGCTTACAAATAAATTTTTTGCCTGGAATAAATCAAACAATATGACTTATGAATCAAGTAAATTGCTTTTTATATAATCCATCAAAATAAAGTAAACATCACATTTACCATATCGCTTAGTTGGCAGTCAACCGTACAGAGACTGTAATTAGTAATTTTACCAACTTATTTAAATATTAAAAACAAATCATGTACTTTTAGTTTTACAAACAAGAGAAAATCAGTTAAGTAAAATAACAACAAATAATCGAGTACTCATTTTAACATGTGCTCCTCCGCGTGTAACGTGGTAGATACGAAATATAGTTCGTAAGATTTAAGAGAATTAAATTTGTTTTTGAACCTCAATTTTCAAAATATGTAGCCAGTATATAAAAAGAGTTTCTGTAATCCTGAATATGTTTTTTAATTTGTCCGAGAGCATTAATTAACATTTTGGGAGGTTTTGCGTACATGTAACGAATCAAATTCGATCGAAGCATGCCGTCAAATCTGATACAAGTATATTTATTTCAAAATAAGAATATCGACGTGCTCATTTTTGAGTATGTCTTTTTTCTCCGTGTACTCTTCATCATTTGATTCTTCATCATCATAATCACGAACAGAATTTCTTCATCCGAAAATGCTGTTGTACTATATCTGTTAAATACTGTATCTATTAAATATCACATTTCTTCATAATAACTACAATAATACGCCATAGCATAAGGAAGATTTAAAACGTGCTCATGCATTCAGAATTGTAGCGGCGATTCACGCGCAGGGTATGACATACCCGAAGAGGTGGTATCCAAAAATAAATATTTAGAATTCACCTACAAGCTAAGCGTCTCATGTAGCTTCAAAGGTCAGCTACACGAGAAACTATCCATTTTCCAAAAAAGGTTTAGAAGGAGCGTTTAAAAAAGGTAGACGGTGGGTATGATATACCCTGCGGGGGAAGTGCCGGGTTAAAACTGAGAAAGATCTCTGACCTGATGGATTCTATATCGGTATAGCTAAAAATATTTTTAAAAGTATCTCTACTTTGGAGAAAGGCGAGACCATTTCTTTTGCAACTTCAATGCTTGCACAAAGCCTCGGGTCTTCCCGAGGGACGATTTCCGATTCTGAATCATATAATTTACTTCTCTGTAGCAGTGTGGAATGAATTTCTATGAATGCTTGAAAATAAAGTAATAAATTTTGAATTAAAAATAACTAAATTCTTTTTTAATCGAATCTAAACTTTCAAACTTTTTAAAGTTTTCTATTTATTATTGCAAACAGTAAACTTTTTCCATAAAATATTTAGAAAATTAAAATAATAATCTTAAGATTTAAAAATTTTTTTCCAAACTCTCAAAACATTACATTTTATCTTTTTTCAAATTTTCTGACTGAATTATGAAATTTTTGATTTAATACAAGTATATTTTGTTTAATTCGTTTATTCTTTATAGAAATCATAGTTTCATTTCTAGAACAAAACGTAGCTTAGCTTCCAGAGATTACTTATTCACAAAATTATTAAAATATCTCCACCAAAAGTAAGCTATCAAAAATGCTAAGGTTTTTTTTAAAAAAACAACAACTAGAAACACAATCACAATACTCTGAATTTGTAAAGTTTCCTTTTAAAGTTTCTATTGATTGATTGAATATTAACGTCGCACTGTTCAGCTACACGAGGGCTTTTGGCGACGGACCACGTAATTTTGAACCATGGTCAAGTGACGTGGACGACACCTGAGCTGGCACCCCCCTCTCCTAACTACCACACCACACCAACGGGAGGACGTTTCAGCTCTCGACAGATTTAACGTGCATCGCTGCCCTACACGGCGGGTCTTCAGTGGTACTAGGCTCGAACTCGTGACAAGGCAAGCCACGATCCGATACCACTCGGCTACCGCGGCCACTTAAAGTTTCTAAATATAAGTTAATAAAACATTATTATTATACTCATTTGCTTGTTTTTTTCAAATATCTTAATACTTTGAGACTAAACAGAACAATAAAACATTTTTAGAATAATTTGAAATATCTAAGATAAATCAAAACTTTTTGACAAAGGCCACAATATCACAAAAGAAATCTAAAATTTTTTTTAAACTAAACTTATATCTTAATTACATTAAAAATACTCAAGATTATGCAACCTTCTACTTATTAAATAATTTATCACATTTCTCTGTTTTGTTTGAAATCACTCTTATCTACTTTATAAATTGTGTTTATCATATTTTTATTTCTGTAATGCATTTTGCTATCACTTTAATTAAATAGTTTTATGCTACTACGAGCAACTAAAAAAATATTACCTATATTTTTTAACATTTATTATTGTTCTGTAAAAATAAACCTCTCATTAAATGCTTTTTATAAGAAATTTCTGCCATAGTTCTGACATTCTTATTGTTGCCTTTTTTAAAGATTTTAAATATTGCTATAGATTGTTATAGATGAATTTTGATTAACTTTATTAGAAGCATACATAATGCTATACAATATTTTAGAGAAAGTATACGATTTTAATGTATTTTTATAATTAACTATACACACATAAAACTAATATTATTAGGTTGAAATAAATATTCTTTCAAATTCTCTGGGTGAAAGATCTTAATCAAGAAGGTATCGTGCAAATCAGTTAAAATAACAATAAATGCAAAAAGAAAAAAGAATTTGTGCTTTTCAAATTCAATCTTACAAAATAACGGTTCTCTTAGCAGTCTTAGAGTATATTAGAAAAATTATATATATATATATATATATATACGTGTTTATTTCACATGTTACCTCAATAAAAAAATAAAAAAAATGTGTGTGTGTGTGTGTGTATCTTTAAGTAAACTTAACATACTTTATTTCTTTGAAAATTCTTTTCACAGTTTGAAGCAATTTAAATTAAATATTTAGAAATTATAGATTGGTTCATTTATTACTAAACAAAATTATCGTAATACGTTATGATTACAAACAAAATCATCAAAATAAATATAACTACGTTTTATTTCAATTTTGAGCTATTGTTAGGATCCTTTTAAGCATGGTAAATAAGTAATGAATGTACTCAAAGGCTCATTAGTGTTTTGTATTTTAAATGAACTACTACCGTTTTTCATAAGTGACTAAAGGAATTATTTTTACACACAAGAAGCAAATAATATTCTTTCATTTGAATAACAATGCCAATTGAAAATGTTTTAAGAAGATTACGGTACATTCAAGCTACGAAAACATACACTTAAATATTTTAATCAACATGAAAGTATTCTAAGAAACTGATGACAGTTATTTATATTTATTTATGTAAAACAAAAATAGTAATAGCCCAAATGCAACAAAATATTTTTTTTTCTCTTTATCTTACGCAGTGATTAAAATACCTGGGCATTAAATCTTAAAAATTGAAAAGAGAATTTGAAAGTGAAAATATAGTTACCGTTTTTGTTGTTCCGATTTTTTTCGTCTGTATAAGAGCGCAGGAAGCAAAAAGAAATTAGTTCGGAAGTCAAATTGAAGCAAAATTTCCTGAGTTTTCTTCAAAAAGGGGTCTCTCTTTTTTTTTCCTGCGGATCATTCTGCCCCATTCTTTTCATGCGTCCTTAAGCATGTCATGAATCTTGATCGTGCTTTACATCACACACTTTTGTCCGATGTGCCGAAATTCTTCCTTAATGACCTCTCCTCCTTTCCCCATGGGACCAGCATTGAGAACTCAATAATACTCGTTAAAAAAATAATTAACTATAGAATTGGAGGGTGACAGAAGACTTCTGGCTCTTATGGGCCAGATCTTTCTCGGAACAGGAAGCAGATCCCTTGCTGACTGAATGCACATTCAGTCTTTTGATTGTTACAGAAATAAAAGAGAATCGGGATAAATAAAATCAAATATTCTCTTTCACTGAACCACTTCTGAAAAAAATTCCAACTGCCAACCCTTGTGTAGCTTCTTAGTGCGACGTTTATTACAGTCAATCAATCAACAGACGAAGGGGGTATTTTCATTTACAAGCAAATAACATTCTGAATGAATTTTTCCCATCCCAAGTGTTATCTGTATTTCACTTCAAACGATCTTTTTGTGGAACCGCTTTGAATGAGAAGCTTTTCCTGCTTTCTGACCACATACCACTCCTTGTTTTCTCATTATTTTGAGTAACTTTACCAGCTTTTAAACTATTTTATAGTAGGACCTGAGATTCAGAATTCACACGGAAAATTTATATCGTTTGAAGCCAGTGACATACTATTTTATAAAAGTAGAAAGGAGCTCTTAACATGACCATTAATAACATTTTATGACTTTTTGCCTACACACGTCCGGAGCCCCTGCAGCTAGGGGGGCCGTATCAATGATACAGGCCCCCTGATAAGGCAGGCTACACCCCTGATGAGAAGGAATGTTCCTCAGAATTTGAAATCCATTCTTATTTTTCTCGAACTATGTTATATGCCAGGGATGGCGAACCAGTGGTACGCGTGCCATCAATCGCACGCGACACAATATTTTAGGCACGTCAGCGATCAAAATGGTTTGCATTTTATTTTAAAATAACACAGTTCACTTAGAAGTATTACGAACAAACTCGAGTGATCGCTCGCGGGCAGCACACTCGTTTGTTATTGTCTTGCCTTAGTTATGTCGTGGGCTATAATAGCTTCTGATGTAAAATTTGTCAACACATAGCAGAGTCAATTTGGTTGACACAATTGTATTTTAAAGTTTATTTCTGTTATATTTACGATTTTTAACTGTTATTTAACACAGCTAGTTCAGCAAATGGACAAAAAGTGTAAGATAGTGAATCTAGAAACATGGCATTTTTAGTAAAGACAACAAAGCGGTGTGTGTTTTATGTTCTGGAACAGTGGTATGCAGAACATCTTAGGTAAAACGGCATTTTGAAACGAATCACTGATTCTCTTGTCAAAAAAGTGAACCACAGCAGGGCCGGCGCTAGCAGTTTCGCCGCCCCGGGCAAAGAAGTAAAATGCCGCCCGTTTATAACAAAAATTAAAAGACATAACCTAAACCTTTCCTACGCTTAATGATAAAATAAAACGTGAGCAAAAAAAATTGCCATCAATAATGTTGAAGTTTTGATTAGCAAAAAATACTGATTTATTAATTTATATTTTTGGCAATAAATTAAAATTAGGGTTGCACACAAAAAAAGAAAAGAATCATTTCTAGTGTAAAATTATAAAATACAGATATTAAAAAATATTAAAATAAGTTATAGAACAACTAAATATTAAAACTTAATTACATATTAAAAATACACACACACACATTTAAACGAGAGTTAAACTCTCAAAAGTGTTTCATTCTCACTTTTAATTCTGAGATTTTTTTTTCATAATTTCTTTAACATTAATTTCTTCAGCCAGTTCATGTTCGATGGCTATTGTTGCCAGCTGTTTAGCCGATCCTCGGTAGTTGTGGAGCGTAAAAATTTTTTAATTAATTTTAATTTGGAGAAACTCCTTTTCCACATTCCACACTTATTGGGAGAGTAAGCACAATATCCTTAAAGCTATACTGAGATTTGGAGCAAAATCCAGGTTCGATAAAAATTTTAAAATCTCGATTGGACTTTCTTTTTTATTTAGCAAAGCCAAAACCGCTATTATCGCCAGGTCCAGTGCGTTTCTATCTGATGAATTCCCATCAGTTATATATAACACTGCTTCTACATCTTTACAATACTTAAGTTCATCGTTTTGAGTAGTATCTTTTAAATCACAAATATTGTATAAAAGTTGGAAATAGTTGCTATGGGTACTGATCAAATCAAACCTGGATTCAAATGCATTGACAGCTTTATCTATTGTGAAAAAATAAACTCTGCCTTATATTTCAAAGTAGGATCTTCTATCGGATCATCTCGTGCCTCATAGTCGAAATTAACATTCCTTCTTCGAACTGTATGACGTGGCTGGGTGAGCTCAAAATTAGCCGGTTTGTCAATTTTGTCGGCGAGTTCTGGAGTATCGCAAAGCATTTCATTAAAGGCTGTGTCAGATCCGAGATCCTTGAAAAAATCTCAAAGTTTTTTCAAGAGCTCTATAGCAGATGGTAAATCATAGTCTTCTGTCTGCAAGAGCTTACTTATCGGATTGATACAATTTAAGATTTTATGCCAAATTACAATGCAGCATAAGAACTTAAATTGTTTAACACAACTTAATAGTCCAGAAGCCTCAACTCTTTTAGAGTTGTCAATCTCCGAATTATATATATTACAAATAGCAAGTAAAGCGTTGTATACCCCTCCCACTTGATACCTTAGTGGTTTTAATGCGTCTATTCGGCTTACCCAACGATTTTGTGTTTGAAAAATCACTCTTATATACTTTATAAATTGTGTTCATAATATTTTTATTTCTGTAATGCACACTTTGTTTCCACTTTATTGTAACGTCGTCAGTCATTCGTACCCAAGAAAATTTGTTACAGCCAT
>BMAV01012720.1:164588-179980 GCA_019973955.1 Trichonephila inaurata madagascariensis
TCCCCCCCCCCCCTCGAATGGGGTGGAGAGAAGGGAATGCTTTGACCCAGGGGCAGCCGGCGAGAGAAAGTAGAGATGCTCTGCTAACTGAAAGAGAAAATAGTTGCTGTGTTTTTCTTTGCTTTTTAAGACATTAAAAGATTTATGTCACTACCTTCGGGGGCGCCCCTTTTTTTAAAAAAAAATTTAATGGAACACAGATATTTTTAATTTGGTGTATAGAACTAGGAATTTAAATTCAGTTGGAATGAAACGGGTGGCCCGGTACCATTTGATCCGCGGACCGGGGGTTGCGGAGCACTGCTCTAGACCATCCACCTATTCACCTGACCTCTTACCTACGGATTATCCCATTTTCAAACATCTTCCTACAGGAGAAATGTTTCAGAAATCCAAGGGATCCATTCAATGAGTTGGTCGCCTCCAGAACTGCTAAATTTTATGATACCGGCATAAAAAAAAAAAAAAAAAACTTGTTTCCCGTTGACAAAAGTTTGTTGAAGCTCTAATGGTTTTTATTTTGACTAATAAAGTTTGTTAAAAAAAAAGCTATATTTATTTAAAGTAGACCGTAAAAATCGTATATTTTATATGTTATAACTCAATAAAAACATTTACTTTACACGTAAAACCTAGTTCAAACGACACATTATACTTTTGTCTTACCTATACTTTGATTCATCTTATATATGTGAGATGTTGCTATAAACAGAAAAAAAATGTATTTTTATGTGGATGAAAATTGGTTTAAATTGTATTTTTATACTGATTTTCTTTAAATGATCTTTTCTGAACACTAAATTACTCAAATATATATTTTGAACGTATTCTAAGATAAAGCTAAATTATTGTACAACCTTTATTACAAAACAATTTTGCTATTTTGAAACAATTTTCTTAGAATATATGTTACTTTAAAAAAAAATATTAAATGCATTTTATACTGTTAAGCAGACTTTTTTAAATGACTAAGGCATAACTCAATTTGTGGTCACGAAAGAAACTTCAATAACTTAAATATATATAGTAAAAAAAAAATTAAGTTAAAAAATTATGATGGAGAGAAAAATTAGTTTTGTTTTCGGTTTTTTGGCTTACTTAAATTATTTTCCAACCTGAAACATAGCTATTTTAGTTTACGTTTAAGCTCACCACAGTGGTTTTTACATTTATTTAAGTCTGTATTTCTCGATTAATTAGGGTTAAAAGAGTAAAATAGATTAAAAAAGGAATCCTTAATATGTTATTAGAGCAGTAGAGAGTAGTGCGGAGATTTCGCAATATTTACTCCTGTAGCACGAAGGAGGGGGGGCGGCCTTAAGATTTTCATCCGTCATTTTTGTTGTACTACCCGTTGAACATAAAAAGGCAAGCACTTCTACCTTTCCTCCTACGTTTGAAATCGACTTGTCCTCTGCCACAGAGAGCTCCGCGAGAAAGAACCGTTAGTGGTTGGCTCAATCTGTCCTATCACGACTTACTTGTCCGGTCTTTCTCTGATCGTCGCCATTACTACACATCATCCTCCGCTGATCACTAGTCACTGTTCCACAACAATTTCTAAGCTTTGTTGTTAAACATCATTGTTGACGTAGTCGGGAATACACTCGAAAAGCCATCCTTGTTTAAAATTGCATACTTTGGACATCTTTGACGTAACAGTATATTTTCTGTAAAATTGCTATTTTTTTCTTAAACAACCGAAAAGTCGGAAAGATTATCAACTCGTTAATTCTGTGAGATTCACAAGATAATAATATACAAAAGTGTAGTGTGTCATTGACCTCTCTCTCTATATATAGGAATAATTTAAGAAGCACTTCTTGTGATAAAGTAAGTTTATCTTTTCTATTAAGCTCATTTGTGATTATCATGTTTCATTTCCGACTCGATGGGCCGCGGTGTTATTTTCTGACGCGGTCTGTTATGTTGCGTTGGTGTGGGAAGTAAGCAGTGCTGAGTGAAGTGTCGCGGCGTGATATTCGAGGAGAGAGGGAAGGGGGATTAAAGACGCGGGATCTCTCTTATTTACTTTTCGTTCTTTGATAGGGTGCGATTGATTTTTGTTAAAAAAATTCGCCTATAAAGAAATGCCTTTCTAACCCTAAAAATTTACCTGTAGATAATACATTTCCGGGCTCCTATTTAGTGAAATTGTTCAATTAATGTGCATGTGCGTTAATGAAAGTGTCATTCGTGTACTTTAAATAACTGCTGCTGTTCACTGTGTTACCTAGTTGATGAGCAAAAGTGTTTGTGCTTTGCCTTCGTTTTAAGAAGGGATATTGGTATTAAGATTTTTATTTTTGACTGAGATCATTTTGAAACATTAAAAATTTGTGAAATAAGTTGATAAATAAGCATGAATGATTCATCAACAATATCATTACATATCTAATTACGACTTTTTGAAAAAATTGCGTTTACTATAACTTTATCTTTTACGAGGAGTCTTCAGCCCGTGGGCCACGAATGACCCGCTGAAGGCATTTTAATGGCCCCACATTTGAGTTTGAGGTAATTAAAAAAAAATTGCCCTGTCTGCTTATTGTCGTAAAACATGTAATTTTTTCTGTAATTCTTGATATTTAAAACAATTCACTGATGTGTTTGATATCTATTTGAGATAAGATTCTAAAAATGCCAAATTTTTCAAAAATTTCACTGTTGATTAAATAATTTTAAATATAAAAAATCTGGCTTTGCATAAAATCTCAGAAGTTTTCAAGAAAAAAGTGGACCCTAATATTTAACAGATTTGCAAAATATTTCAATTCGACTTCCATTTAACTTGTTTGAAATCGATATATATATATACACACAAATTTGTAAACACCATCTCCTCCCTCAGAATCAGTTGTAGTCTTGTAAAACAAACTTCCTTTTTTTTTATATAAATTTCCTTACAACTTTTTTTTTGACAATCGTGTGGCCTGCGGATCATTGTGAATTGACCGTGTCTGCGGATTATTATAAATTTATTAATTTTTCCTTCGAGCATGAAAGGTGGAAGACCCCTTTCTTAAACTAAATGAAACATATTATACATTTCTCTAACATTTTATTTTATTCTGTCAAAATTCAGTTAATTGCGAATTAGAGTAAAATATTTTCTTCAGTTAGAAGTTTTTTCAAAGAATAATTCGAGTTACAAATTTTGAATTTAAATAAGAGTATGTGAAGCATTGAAGAAAATTTTTCAACCATTATTTAATTAAATTTTTTTTTTGTTTGATGAGTTGGATCTGTTCTTGGATAACAAAAACTGTTGGATATAATAAGAGAAAAAAATGTGTGCGTTGGTAAATGTATAGCATAAATATATTAATTCAATATATATATATATAAATTATAGATTTTGAAATAAATGTAATAAGCAGATTTAGGAAAATGTTATCATAAAAAGTTAGTTACCATGCAGCTGTATTGTGAAAATGATAAAGCAAAAAGACTGTATTAGATAGATGACCTTATAACTTAAATTTTTTTAATGCTAATCTTTTAAGAGTACCTTGTGTGTTTTGATAGACACCAAAGATTATATTAAATTGTTTAACATAAAGTAGTCTAAAAAACTAGTTTCTATCATTAAAATTATATATTCTTAAAAATATATGTTTCTGTTTATTTTCAATATATTTATTATTTAAAGTTATGAATTTTCTTATAAAATTGACAAAATTCATTAATATATTTACTTTCGGTTTGTATAGTTTGAATAAAAAAATTCATTATTTAGATTTCCTGTTAGAAAGCAATGTTTTGATGGAAATAATTTTTTAAGATGGAATGAAATAACTAGAAGTTTGAGACTCCTCAAATCAAAACTATTGACATTCTGTTAAAAAACTTGGAAGTTAAAAATGCTTCTGAAAGGAGCATTATTTAATCTGAAATTCAACTATGTATTGCTTATGATTTTTAAAATCTGTGATAAGTATATATTTAAGCCAAATTGTTTAAGTTATTAAACAATTTTTACTAGATTGAGATACAATTTTTTTTTATGAAATTTGTAATCGAGTTTTTTAATTTTCTTTTTGAAATGTGTCAAGAAAATTGCTTTAACAGATTGTTAGGGATTGATTGATAAGTAAACACAAGGGTTGAAATTTCTATTTCGAAGGGAAGGCAGTGAAAAAATGTGTGTCCACTCATGCATACGAGTATTAAATTATGGGTACTTCTTGGTTTTTGGGAACATGAAGCCAAACATGGTAATGCATAGATAGCAGACCAAATTCTGTTCCACCTTTGTGTTTACAGTGAAAGTATCTTTTATTGTATATCACCTATGTTTATGTTAGTGATAACCTGGAAAATCAGTCACTAGCCCATGGTCTCTATAACCGATAAGCACTAAATCATGTATAGTAATATTCTTTTGGTGTAACTTTCTAATGTTAATAAGTAAAAGGAAGCAAAGATTTAATCAACACATACCCAATGTATATAAACTAAAAGTACTGAAATTATTCAATGAATAATGGGGATCACACTTATTCCTTGGACTGAAAATTGCAAACTTATACAGTTATAATTTTAAAGTTTTTTTCTTTACTTTTACTCTGAAACAAAAATTTCAAATAATTTGTTGTTGGACAAATCATACGATTTTGTATTTAGTTTTATTTGTGAATTTTTTGTTCTATATTTATGGTATATACAAATTTCTCAAATTTTGTAAATAAAAGAGAAACCACTTAAATTTGCATTTCTTTCATAAAGATGTAAAAGTACTTTAAAATTTAGTGAAGATGTAAAGGTAACTTAACCTTTTGACTTTGGTTATTTATTTAGTGATTAAAGAGCTTCACAATTAGTTTGTAAAAAGCTGTACAGGGTGATAAAAGTCAGTTTAACAAGAAAAGGGGACACCATGAGTAAACAACTGACATCACTTTTACTTTGATACTGAAGTGGTTGCTGTGTCCAACTGGCTTTGGCTAAAATCTTTAAGACATGATCACAGAACATTGTGATCTTCATTGATTCTCGGGCTATTATTAAAACAATGTCCTTAGTCCTGCTTTAAGTCAATGAACCTGTTCTTAGTTGATAACTTTTGATTAATTCTTTGATGGGTAATGGTCACAATGTCACCCTGCAGTGGATTCCATGTCATTGTAGAATCACGGGTAATGAGTTTGCTGACACACCGATCAAGGTGGTTCTGACTTTCCCAAACCTCATCAAAGTGTGTTTATTCATCAGAGTGCTGAAAGAATCATCCATGCTAGATCTTAGGCTGATTTTAAAGAGAAGACTTGGAATACTGCAAGAAGGACTAATTGAAGTTCCTCAATAGAAAGTCCCATTCCTTGTGACCTGCTTAGACATGTTGGTGCTACTAACTTAAGAATTGCAACTGTGGAATTAACTACCTCACGAAAAACCTGTAGAGATTTGGCTTAGCAGATTCCTTAGTATGACCTTTATGCAATGCTACAGACATGTGCATAGACCATTTGGTCTCTTGTTCCAGACTCATCAGAAGCTGTTACTGTTAAAAATAATCATAGATTTTATATTTCTGAATTGCATTAGGCTGCCTGTGTCATAGACCAATGGGGTGTGGGGGGGAGGTCATGCTCAAGTCTGGCATTGGATTAAAAAAAAAAATTGATATGTTGAAAGTTTATCTTAAAGTAGAAATTTGTAATAACAGTGACATAATTTCCTTTTACAATTCCATCATTTGAATGAACTATGTTATATCTAGAAAGGTAACTTAAAATTGTTTAAATCAGCTCAAAACATTTTGTTCATTGTTGTTTTTTACATAAAAAGACTGGAAGTATAGTTTAAAGAATTTTATTATTAGTTCTTATTGCAATGCACTTGTGTATTGCAAAAGTGTTACTGAGGCTCCCTTGTTAATTATTTTAAGGACCTGATTGAATCTTACACATTTTTTTTGTTACTACTTTGATAAAGTGTAATTATGTATGGAAGCAAAAAAATGACAAATATGTGAGAATTTTTCAAGTACAGTTTAACTTGTTTAAGTTTAGTCAAACTTGTGTGCACAGTTTATACAAATATCACTGGAGTAATTTGAAAATGTATTACTTTATCAATTAATTTTTTTTTAAAACAAATTCTGATGAAATTCAGGATGATCTAAAAGTTCAAATTCTACCAATAAAATGTAATGGTTGTTTGCCTTTCTTAAAATAATTTAAGAATAACAATTATAAGTGACTCTTAAATTGTAGATCATGACGAATTTTCTAAATAATTGTTAGGTTTATGTTCAAAACCATATAAGTGGCCGCAGTAGCCTAGTGGTCAAGGTATCGGATCGTGGCTGGTCTTGTCACGAGTTTGAGCTCAGTACCACTAAAGACCCACTGTGTAGGGGAGCGATGCACGTTCAATCTGTCGAGAGCTCAAACGTCCTCCCATTGGTGTGGTGTTATAGTTAGGAGAGGGAGGTGCCAGCTCAGGTATCGTCCTCATTACTTGACCATGGTTCAAAATTATGAGGTCCATCGCCAAAAGCCTTCATGTAGCTGAACAGTGCAACGTTAATATTTACTCATTCAAAACCATATAAATACTTGAAAATTATTTGATTTTATAAATGCACTTTTTAAATCAATCTAATAATATTGTACCTGATTTATTTATTTTTTAAAAATGCTATTGAGTAAGCTTTCAAAATTACTTAGTTACTTGACCATTGTGTCCATTTATTTGATGTGATATTAGATTGAACATATTTTGTAATTTTTTAGGAATTTCAAATAATTGGGTTAATTTATTAAATATTTAATTGTATAAATTCTGTCACTGTGGTAAGGTGATGATAATAGTATTCTTAAGCAAAATAGGGTTTATGACAGTAAATGCATAGATGTCAGGAAAAAATTTTGACACTAATTTATGAGCTCTGGACAGAGATTCAATGTGCATCGCTCCCCTACACGTCGGGTCTTCAGCGGTACTGTGCCGGTCATGACACGCCGGCCATGAGTCCGTTACCTTGACCACTAGGCTACCGCGGTCAATAATCACTTTGATAAGAGCATAGAATAACGGAATATAACTTTTTTTTTGCGTAAAACTTAACACTGTGCTTTCCTTTTCGACCTTCATTTGAATGAGTTGAAAAGTTATACTTTTTTTTTGTTGCTAGTTTATTAATCTGAATTTAAAGATTTTAGTTATTTTTATGATATTCTGAAGATTATATAAATAATATCTGTTTTGATAAAAATAATGAAATGTAGTTTTTTTTTTTTTTTACAAAAACATGCAAGGTAGACCTTCTATTATGTTCATTTTGTATTAAATAGTTATTTTTTGCCAAGTCCCAAAGCAGTGCCATTGATCAAGTATTTATCTTTTGTGCCACATGAATTGAATTGCAAAGAGTTACGACACCATGCCACTTGTTGAATGTTTTCTTCACAAAATCCAATGGTTGTTTCTTATCAAGAATCATATCTCTCGACAGGTTTAACGTGCATTGCTCTCCTACACGGCGGGTCTTCAGTGGTACTGGGCTCGAACTCATGACACACCAGCCACGAGTTCGTTACCTTGAACGCTAGACTATCCTGGTCACACCATTTTCTTTGAAAAAATGTTTTTTTTTAAAACCCAAATCACATAACTACTTATATTAATAAATATTTTGCGATTGTAATTTCAGACACAATTTGTATCTGAAGACATACGAGCAGAATGAAATTTTTTATTTGAACTTAAACTAGAATATTTTATATGCAAGGTCATGTCAAGATCCACATTAAAAAAAATTAAAAATCTTGTAATAGAAATGTATCAAATTATTTTAAAAAATACATATGGTCTATTATTTAGAAGTACAAATGAAAGTTTTCTTATTTTTTCAAGCATTTGGATGGAACAGTTTTGTAAAATTCTATATCAATTTTAAGAGGGAAAACTGTGTGTGTGTGTGAAATCCATACATAATCAATAGATTTTTTTTGTGTAAACTTAATCTAGTCCAAATTTTGAAGAAGCAGTTTTTTTTGTGAATTGGAGGTAGAGGAAATTAAAAAGAATAATTAAGTATAATTCTCTCTGTGAGAATAATGCTTTTAAGTTTTGTATATTAGTAGTACAAAAATAAAAACTGAGTATAAAATTTATTCGACATAATATATTTTTTAATACGGTTTTATAAGTTTCACTTCTTTGAACTCGATTTTTACCCGCTTTAAAAGGTCAGATTAATTCAAAATTTTGCACACTTGTCAGGGACCGATGACAATACAATAATTTCATAATTTTGTTCCAATATCCTGATTATTATCCTCAGGAATAACAATTTTCAGATCCGTGGGGGCATCTGAAAGATGTGGTTTATAGAGAACGACATGCTTCTGTTGCTGAATTGAAACCTAGCATAATGAGACGTGAGGTGTGTTACAACAGAGATTTTAAATGCGATGGGGTGGACTTTGTTTTACGTTTTCAGCATGTGGTTGCATCTGGTGGTTCGCATGTTGAGCATAACATATGATAATTCATTGGATAAATAATAGCTTAATTGTGTTTTCCTTAGCGTCTTTACGGATTGTTTAATTTGTGGTCTTAATTTACTTTAATGTTTGATTATATGACACTGTAAAAATTTAATTACTGAAGGGAATTGTATGGAATTTTGATAAAATATAAGTGATGTTTTATATTGTTTAATACCACTTAGCCTTTTGCTCTGTCTATCAGTTTTGGAAGTTCTATATGCCACCGGTGAGCGTTGAAATACGGTATAGCGCTATCTATCGGGTAAAAATGGTGATTTTTTAAAAATTTTTTTTTGCATATTTGAATTGCGCATATTCTGAAGCGTGTAGATACCGAATTTCACTAGAATACCCCCAGTCGTTTTTTCTCCATCACCTCTTGAACACTTGCAGTTTAATTATAGCCACTCTGTACACACACTCATGGACGAAAAAACTAGCGCACCAAGAAGGAGTCATCAAAATGAAACGATATTTTATATACGTAATGACTACTTTGAAATAAGTAAATGTTTAAAAAATCACAGAAAAAGGATCATTTATTTCAGAGAAAAGGGCAAAAGAATGGAGGATGTAATACCCTGTTGAACCCCCTCTAGCGCGAATGCACGATGCGATACGATCGGGCATTGAGGCATACAAGTTCTGTATGATGTCTTGAGACATTTCGTTCCATATTTGCTGTAACCTTGCCTCTAGTTCGTTCAAACTCGTGGGATGTCCAACTCGCCATCCCAAATGATCCCAGATATGCTCGATTGGAGACAAATCTGGGTATCGGGCAGGTCAAGGAAGGGGAGTAATAGTGCGGAGACAGTTTTGTGACACCCTTGCCTTGTGAGGCCGAGCATTGTCTTTTTGAAAAATGGCTCCTGGGAGCCGTTGCATGAGTGGCAACAGATGTGGTTGCAGGATGTCATGGACATAACGCTGATCTGTCATGGTGCCACGAATCGATACTAGGGGTGACCATGTATTGTGGGAAAAGGCACCCCATACCATCACACCAGCTGTGGGAGCTGTGTGTCGCTGTAAAGCAAAGGCAGGATTGAGGCGTTCACCACGCGGTCTCCACACACAAACACGACTCATCACTTCTGAGGTTGAATCTATATTCGTTGCTACAGACGACCTAGTTCCATTCCGCTGCAGTCCTGTTTCCTCGTGCGTGGCACCACTCCAACCAGTGGCGTCGATGGGTGGGTGTCAAGGACATCACACGAAATGGGCGCCGCGATTCCAAATGTCCTTCAGCCAGGCACCTTCGTATGGTTCTAGAAGATACAAGGGCCCCTAGTGAAAGTGCTACCTGTCCCTGGATGGCGGCCGTTGAAGCAGTTGGCTTTACGCGTGCATTTCTTACGATGTGGGGGTGCATTTCTTTCGCCAGCTGGTCTGACAAGTGCATCCTGAGCCTGGTTTTCGTGTAAATGACATCTCTCGGATCCACTGGTCCCAAAACCTCCTCACAACACAATTAGAGCAGCCTAATAGACGAGCTACTCGCCCAGCTTCCATCATGCCGATGATTCTCCCCCTCTCAATCTGTGACAGCTGCTCCTATTGTCTTCGAAAACGGCGTAATGACCTATCTACCTCAGCTCTTTTTTTGTAAACAATTAAGCACGCTCAAACAAGCTTTAGTTATCTGTTTTATACTCCATGGAGAACGACGTTAAATGCCCTCTAACGGCTGTACGTAATGCGCAATCATCTCTAATCATTTGCTTATCTCCCCGAAGTGTACCTTCATGCCAAGTTTCGTTAGGATCCCTCAATTATTTCTTGGTGCGCTAATTTTTTTGTCCATGAGTGTATGTATGCATATATATGTGTGTGTGTATATATATATATATATATATATATATATACATACACACATATGAATTATATATATTTAAATATATATATATATATATTTAAATATATATAATTCAATCACAACACAGGAATCAATCAAAAAATCGAAACTTATATATGTATTATATATATATATATATATATAGGCCAATTCTCTACTAACAAGAGATTACATCCAAACAATAACATTCGACAAACACATAGACAGCAGGAAAATCACACAATGAAGGACAACAGAGTAATCGATATATATATATATATATATATATATATATACACTCCTGGCCACCTTAAATGCAACAACACCCTGAAGGAAGCATGAAAATAACATGAAATTTACAACATGCATTAGCGGAGGTGAAATATGCAAATGATTAGAATTTCAGCGCAGACACACATCACGCGCGCCTGTGGCGCCACCTCAAAGCGCCATTTAAGGCTTGGAGATTTAGACGATTTCAAGTTCGGCAATTGTTTTTTTCTTGTGGTTTTTTGAAAAAACGATCAGTTATGTCTCGTAAAATACAGCGATCAGCTTTTAATCATGTATCCTAGTTCGACAGAGGAAGGACAGTGGCCTACCGTGATTGTGGATTATCTTTCAGGAAAATCGGTAGTCGTGTTGGACGAAACTAAAGAACTGTAATGCGGATATGTGACCGTTGGATGCAGGAGGGTACGAGGGACCGACGTGGTCGATCGCATCCACCTCAGTGTACCACTTCACGTGAGGACAGGCAAATTGTGCGCATGGCAGTGACGGATCGCTCAGTCACATCACGAACCATAGCACAGCACATTGAGTCTGTAACGCATCATTCAGTGTCCTGCGCGTACCATTCGACGCCGTTTAGAGCAGAGTGGTCTGTCCGCAAGACGTCTATTGCTTGGTCTACCCTTGACGCAGAACCACAGACGTTTCCGCCGCCAATGGTGCGATAAAAGAAGGATGTGGGCGGCAGAATGGAATGAAGTCGTCTTTACTGACGAGTCACGCATCTGTCTGCAACACCACGATGGTCGGATTCGAGTCTGGAGACACCGTGGAGAGAGGATGCTAAACAGCTGCGTTATGCACCACCACACTGGTCCTGCACCGGGTATTATGGTATGGGGTGGTATTGGATATCACTCTCGCACTCCTCTAGTACGCATTGTTGGTACTTTAAACAGCTAGTGCTACACTCCGAGGTGTTGGAGCCAGTTGTCCTTCCTTACCTTCAGGGCTCTACCACAGCCATGTTTCAACAGGATAATGCGCGACCACGTGTGGCACGCATTGTCCAAAGGTTCTTCGTCAATAACCAGATTGAATTGCTTCCCTGGCCGGCTCGCTCTCCGGATCTTTCGCCGATAGAAGACATGTGGTCCATGGTTGCTCAACGATTGACCCAGATTACACCCCCAGCTGCCACATAAGATCAACTTTGGCAACGTGTGGAGCTGCTTGGTCTGCTGTACCCCAAGAACACATCCAAAGTCTCTTTGAATCAATGCCGAGGCGTGTGGCAGCGGTGATCAACAAAGGTGGCTACTCTGGCTACTGATTCTGGCAGGAACCACACTTCACAGAAGTCTATAAATTTAATCATTTGATACTTGGTCAACATGTTATCTACAAAATAAATTTTGTTGTGCTATCTCTTGTCTTTCTTGGTGTTGCATTTATGGTGGCCAGCAGTGTATATGTTGCTAGAGCCCAAAACCACTTTGAGAGAAGAATGGGACAATATCCCGCAAGGACTCCTCGATAGTTTAGTCAAGAGCATGGATAACAGTGCAAAATGTGCATTAGTGTCTGTGGTCAACACATATCTTACTAAGGTACTCAAGTCTTCATCATTCTGACCTGAAAATCAATTTTTTTTGTGGCTGTTTGGATATCATCCAAGGAGTATCTTTTTTAATTCTTCGATTTCGCGATATCTATCATTTTGCATTCTAATAAATGCACATCGTGCCTACTAAATATGAACTTAGTTTCATTTCTTCAATCATTGTCCCTATTCTTAATTATTCCGAAAAACGTAACTGTTCCTTAGCAATTCTCGAGCAGTGTAGATTAACTTCTGGATATAAAAATAGCTTATTAAAAGGGGTCCTTTTTACGCAAAACAATATACAGCAAGACTCCGCTTAACGCTGTTTCGGTTTAACGCTCTTTTTTTTTCTTTTTTTTTTAATTGTGGGATTCCCCGAAATTGCACACAGCGTTTGGCTTTCCGATATCCGAAGCAATTTATCTGTGTTTCATCTTTCCTGTGGTGTTATACCAACGTACTTTTATCATTTCAAACATTTGTTGACGTTATTGTAAGTATAAATTTAGATAATACAACGATTTCTTTAGTGACAAATATTAGTATTTTTAGTTTTTACCATGGGTGATAATAAAAACCATGAAAATAAAGCTACAAGAAAAATCATTTCACTAGAAACTAAAATACAAGTGATTAGAAGATTAGATACTGATGAGCTTCAATCTCACACTGGTGCTGCATTGAATTTGCAAATTCAACAATAAGGACCATTCTTAAGAATAAAGAAAAAATACTGCTATCGGCAACTGTAACTGCGACAAGCTCTGCAACTAGAATTACCCGTTCTAAAAATATTACAATATATGAAATGAAAGTAGACTTTCTATATGGATTGACAACGAAATTGAACGCAATCTGCCTTTAAGTCAATCTACCTTCTTGATAAAAAGACAGAAAATTGGAAATACAGAAGAGACTGAATGATCTGAAATGTAAACATACTGACTTAGAATTTTATTTATTTTTATATTTATATTTGTTTATTATGTTTCTATATTTTTAAGAAATATATTTTTGTTTTACTGTTATAAAAACATATTTAATAAATTTAATGGTAAAATAACTGACCAATTTTCCACCCATCTTCCCCTAACCCTATTATTTACATGATGAGATAACCTCATTTAACGCTGTTTCATATTACGCTCTACTTTGATGGAACGTATACCCCGCGCTAAGCGGGATCTTACTGTATATATATATATATATATATATATATATACACACACTATAACAAAAAAAAAAACGACTCACCAAGAACGATTTGTCCGATAGAGATAAAAATTGGTGGGTAGAAAGATTACGTATAGCAGAAAAATTGAATGATTTTTTTCAGAGATACATATAGTTACAAATTAATCAGCTCAATAAGGAGTTGACCCTCCTCTAGCCTGGATGCAAGCTGCCGCACGACATGACATAGAGTGATAAAGCACCCTGATGGTCTCCTGTGGTATTTCTTGCCAAATTTGCTCGAATTGTCGGGCCAGGTCATCAACATTCTTTGGTAGATGCAGTCGCCTTCCCATCATATCCCAGTCATGCTCGATTGGAGAGAGGTCTGGCTGGCCAAGAAAGTATTTGGTAAGCTGTAAGACAGTTCATAGCAACACGTGTGGTATGTGGTTTGGCATTATCTTGCTGAAAAATAAGGCCAGGATACTGCAAAAGGAACGATAGCAAAACAGTTCTCAGAATGTCGTTGACGTACCGATGTGCTGTAAGTGTGGCTTTAATGACGACCAAAGGGGTCCGGCTTCAAAAGAAATGGCACCCCAGACCATAATTCCTTGTTGAGGGCCTATGTGGCCTGCAATAGTGAAAGCAGGACGTCTCCAGACACGTCTTCGAAGATCGTCAGGACACAGTTGGAAGTGGGATTCGTCTCTAAACACTATACGTCACCAGTCAGCACGATTCCAACCTGTTCGCGCCAAGTACCACTGTAATCTGGCTTGACAGTGTGCAGGCGTGATTGGCCCTTAACGTAGTGGTCGGTACGAGCGTAAACTTCGCTCTATCAGCTGTCTGTGAATGGTCATGGTGGACGTGCGTCTGATGGTTGATAACGATATATCAAACGCTGTGATAGCTGATCTGACAATCAATCTGTGCTCTTTATCTTCTGTGGCATAGGTCAACCGCTACCATCATGACGCTGAAACCTGCCATTGTCCACCCATTCCTGCCAGCAACTTGTAATGGCCGCATCGCTTCAACCCATATGACCAGTGATTCTCCGATATGCCCAATCTCCCTCTTTCAGTTCAATGATACGACTTCTTTCAAACTCTGACAGTTGTTCGTAATGAGCTCGAATACTACGACGAGGCATTTTTTCAGTTGTTTAAAGGTATCTTAAATCTCAATGCAACAGAAATTTTGACTTTCACATTGAGAATCGCTTGTTATAGATATCTGCTGAGTGCACAGTTCCAATGCGCTGTAGCTCCCGCTATTCATTCGTTGGACACCAAATTTTAATCATTTGCATGTTCGGTTAAAATGTCTTTGCATACGAAATTTCATTACAATTGGGCAACTCCTTCTTGGTGCGTCGTTTTTTTTTTGTTATAGAATGTATATATGAGTGTTTATATATACAGTAGAACTTCGCTTGTTGTTGACGTGTGTTTTTTTTAACTTGGGAACATATGAAATAGCCCAAGAGCCCACGACTGCCAGACCTTCGTTATTTTATAAAAGCTTAAAGTTTCTCTGCGGATGTCACCAACATAGGTAAGAACGATCAGCGAGTATGCAGTTTGGATTGTGGTTACTTGCGCAGGTAACAGGTAGTAAAGGTGCATAAAATAGTACCTCAACTTCCATAAAGTATAAAGCTCAATTTTTTTATATTTTCTTCGGAATAACATTAGAAATCACGTCATCCATTGCCGGACACTTAGTGTAGTTGCAACCCCCTCTGCCAGACACCTCTTAACTTTAAAAAAAATAATTATACTTTCGTTATAGTATAAAAGCTGAATTTTATATATGTTACTTGGAGACCTATAAAAAAGATGTTACCTCAAAAGCCGGACAGTTTTAATGGTTTTTACATCTTGCCAGACACATTGAAAGTCTGCTGCAGGTGTGAGTTTAAGGCAACTGTTCAAGTGGGTGCGAGTGAGATAGGGCGTTTAGTCTATTGCGATCGCTTAAGAAATCCAATGAAAAAATAGTTTTATTACGTTTATAAGCATCTTAT